>QFEU01002144.1:0-41813 GCA_003316345.1 Tricholoma terreum
GTGTGTTGCCACAACAGATGTTTGCACATACGCCTGCCAAATGTCTACATTGCTGAACTAAACATATCCTGTTACTCACCCTGGGTGAAGGGTCACCTATGGTTATGTGCCAGTGGGAGATGGCCTGTGAATACTTCTTCTCTGCTAACAAGAAGTTGGAAGAATTGCATTGGGACTATACTGCCAGGGCTAAAAGACATGCATGCTCATGATTGGGTGGTGATGCACTGTGCTGAACTTGTTGACCTTTTGTTTGCCAACTTCATGAAGAACTTGTGAAAGGGGTTTCTATCTGATGGCTGGGATGATGAGCTTCACACATGTATCTGCAATGCTTGTCTGAAGGCCTCAGATTACTTCTCCAAATGGGTGAATGACATGTGCCACATGAATATCATCTTACATGGCACTGACTATCATTTCACAGAAGATGTGTTCTGTTTGCACACTATGAACCTGGTGTGATATTGATTTCATCCATTTAAATGCTAAAATGTGAATTTCCTCACATAAATGGCTGAATTAAGGGTGGATGAATTTGGGATGAATTTTCATCCCATATATTTCAGCCATCCAAGGGATGAAGTTCATATGTATTACCTTCCAAAACTTTCTTAATCTAATGGGATGAAATTTCATTTTATACAGGTATGAAATACAGGGGATGATTTTAATCCAAGATGAGGGTATGGATTTTCAACCATCTAACATATGAATTTTCATCAAGTTTTTCAACAATTTATGGGGTAATATTTCATTTTATACAGGGATGAATTATAGGGAATGATTTTAATCCAAGATGAGGGTATTTTCAACCATCTAACATATGAATTTTTATCAAGTTTTTCAACAATTTATGGGGTAATATTTCCTGCCTTAAAGGTGTGGATTAGAGGATGTATTTTCAGAATAAAAATTTCATACCATTATGAGGTGCTTTTGGTAGATAAATTCCTACTACTAAAGATTGAATTGACTGTTTAAATTTCATGCCCTAATGTTTTTCTAGTGATAATACTTCATACTACAACAGGCTGAATTTCATCTTGCTGCTGTGTACATGTCAGTGATAAGTCATTTCAGCCCACCCTTAACACATCACATGATCAATATTGAACATCAATGTCGTGTCACATCAAGTTGAATGATCAACCACCATCTTTAGTGCTGCCCTCCCACCCCTCCCTCTCCACTCTACCACCACCACCACTTTGTGCACCTGCCATGTCAACAACTGAAGAGGGGACGGCAGCAGGAGGCCTGTCTAGCAGGACCCACCAGGTAAGTACACCACTCCCTCGTTTACCTGCCACATCGCGCTGATGATGCCCCCACCTCCTTCCCCAGAGCTCGACGATAACATCCGGCAAACATCCGTCCCATGCCCATGAGCGATTGCTCATGGGGTGGATCACAGGTGCTCACTGCCAATGCCATCCACACCCCACACCACACCGCTGTGGATGACACAGCACCCACCCCCATGCCTTCAAGCAACTGCTCGTAGGGTGGGATTGCAGGTGCAGCCTGTCTACGACGACAGGGTGGGGAGGGGACAACACTGCCAGCACCAGCACCAGCAGGACGACGACGGGATGCAGGGCGGGGGGAACGACATGACAACGGAGGGGGATGACACCCATCCCATGCCTACGAGCATCTGCTCATAGGGTGTATTTTGGGCATCTACAGCGATGGAACAACAAGGGGGATGACATGACAACAAGGGGGCATGAGAGCAAACGAGCCCCACAACAACTGAAACGACAATACACGATGCATATCGTTGTTTCCCTGTAAGTTTTTTTTCTTTGTTTCTTATTCAGTTGCACTCAATCCTACTTTGTTTTCTAGGGAAAAACTCGACCAGCTATGCTGAAAACGGGCACCCCAACCCCAACCAATGATATGCAACACATATCATCGTTTGGGGCATGTAAGTTTTTTTCTTTTTTTTCTTTCTTATTCAATCATAATAACCATCAGACTAATTGATTTTTTAGGGATAAAACTTGAGGAATCACCCCAAGAATGGGCACCCCATGCCCCAGGTGATGAACGAAGGAAGAAACAAGAGGGGTGGAGTGGGGAACAGATGGCGATGGGAGGGAACGGCGATGGGAGGGGACAGTGCTCGGAGGCCCATATAGGGCAGGTATGCACCCCACCCCTCTTTTACCTACCGCCTCACACTGACGACCCCCCACCACCTTCCCCAGGGCATGATGAACCAGCACCCGCCACACGTCCATGAGCAACTGCTTGTGGGGTGGATCACAGGTGGATCCTCTGACGACGGGGACAAGGGTGACAAGTGCAACCCAGCAACCAGCACCACCACCGAGATGACCAGGCCACGGCACCAGACCCCTCCGCTACGACCAACTGTTCGTAGGGAGTAAGGCTAGTGCATAGGAGGCAGAGACAATGCAGTGAGGGGGACAGGGACAGGGACAACGATGATGGGGACATGATGGGACAACAGGCTGACAATGAGGCATCAGGGGTCCAGGGGATTTTTTCGCTTCTTTTGAGTAGATTCTGTATCTTGGTGGTTTGAAATTTACTCTGATACATAATAAAACTATTCTATCAATGGGATGAAAATATATTATTGGCAGGTTCTTTCATTCCTCTTAAATTGATGGAATTCAACCCAGGTAGAACAGTGTTATTTTTGCCCATTTACAGATGTAAACCATCCCATGGGAAAGTTTTGGCATGGTATGAACTGCAGACAAAATAGTGAGGAATTTATACCTTTGACACATCTCTTAGATGGTGGAAAAAACCTCCTTCTTTCACTCCTCTTTAACCTCTGGAAAGTAGATGAAATTCAACCTAGGTAGATGGGTGTTATTTTTGCCCATATAAAAATGAAAACCATCCCATGGGAAATTTTTGGCACAGTATGAACTGCAGACAAAATAGTGAGGAATTCATCCCATCAGTTCATCCCTTACAAGTAGGGAAAAAACCTCCTTTTCACTCCTCTTAGTGGTATATTTTCATGCCAAATCCTGATGAAACTTATTTCATTTTGGGGATTATCAATACATGAAAACTATACCATAGATATATATTTTTACACCATTTAAATGGTTGAAATGTGGGATGGTTTTTCTACCCTGCCAGGTGCACAGTGTGTGGTACATGCAAGAGAAATCACTGGATGCAAGACTGAGACAATCAAGTGATAGCGAGCCCAAGGTATGGATTAACAATAAGTGTAAGGGATATGTAGTACTACGAGTCAGATGTAGTGGTTGGTGGTAAGAGAACCAGTCAGTTGTCATGTGCGTGGTAAACAAGTGTCGATACAAGCCATCGTTACAGCAGCATCATCATGCTTATTCTTGGTATTGGAAGGTCTGGTTCATGAGACTGGAAAAGGACTGGAAACTGGACTGAACAAGACTGCAAAAGACTGGAACAACGGTTCCAGTCTTTTCAGTCCATGGTTTATCATAATTTTAAGATATTCCAACATGCAGCAGTCCTGTGTCGAAGAAAAAAATACTATCCAATAACCCCATCTTCCCGCAACTTCAACACTGCCTCCAACGACAAACCCAAACTACCCATCAGCATCTCATCAGTATGAGATCCCAAATCCGGGCCCGCCCACTTGGGTTGAGGATCCACATCATCAAGCACAGGGAACGTCCCCTGCATCTTAACATTCCAAGTCTCCCTTCCATCCTTCCCATTGCTATTCACCTCGACGCTCCTCACAGCCCCTCTCGCTTTTACATGTTCACTCTCCACAATGTCCTTCACATTTGCCACCCGCCCAACAGGCACACCCGCAGCCTGCATAAGCTTTTCCACCTCTGCTATCGAGTGTCGTTTCGTCCATCCTGATATGGCTGTCTCGATCTCGCCCTGCTTTTCGACGCGGTGGTGGTTGTGCTGGTATGAGGGCCCTGTGAGATCAGCACGATCGATGGTGTGCATTAGGCGGTTGTAGATGCTGTCTCCGTTGGCGCCAATGACAATGTATATTGGAGTCGAAGGCGAGGAGGGATCAGGGAGACAAGGGTAGGCATTTGTGGGAACTATTCCAGTTACTGAAGAGCCTGAAGGTCCTCGTATCTGCAAGACAAGTCAGATCGACGATATCTGAACTAAGAAAGTGTAAATCACCTTTCCTTTACGATCGTATTCTGGGATTATACCCTCCATTAGGTTAAGCATACTACGATGGGAGAACTTTTAGAACGAGAGCGGTCGCGAAGAAACGCGCATGTCACCTCTCGACAATGCTGACGTCCACGGTGGTTCCCGTCGGTTTACTTGTTGCTTGTCGTTCCCTCGCCAATAATGCCAGAACCTAGTTATTTTTTCAGTTCTTGACTTGATGAGAATGAAACTAGTAATTCGTACCGTTCCAAATGCTGCATGTAAACCTGCAACAGAGTCTCCCAAGCTGAGATTAGGCCTAACCGGAGGGCCAGATAATCCCCCAGTCTCAGGATCCGGAAAGCCATTGATGTAACGGAAACCAGCTTCAGCTTCACAAACAGATGCATAGCCAGGACGAGTAGCCAATGGACCCGTCTGTCCATATCCGCTCACACGCGTGAAGATAAGAGCTGGGTTGTGTGGATGTAGATGTTCGGGTCCGAGGGACCATTTTTCAAGAGCTGAATATAATGAACTTTGGTTCACTTGTCGAGGAGTACGGAAGAAGACTAACTTCCAGGTTTGAAATTCTCAATAATAACATCACTTTTGATAGCGAGTTGTTTGACGAGCCTAGGCAAATAACTTGAGCAACCATCATAAAGTGAGCTTGAAGATACATACTCCCTGCCTTCTGGTTTACGCAAATCTATGGCCACGCTTTTTTTGTTCCTCGCTATACTTCGAAACCATGGACTGGTTCCATCGACATCGAGTTCGCGCCAGACACGCAGAGGATCTCCACCATTTGGTGGTTCTACCTTTATCACTTCGGCACCAAACTGTCTAAAGTTATGGGACTAAGCCACGACCCCAACTACACAATATGGCCATGAGGATACCCGAGGAGTTGTCCAGCAAAAGGACCTGCGATCAACTGTCCCAGTTCGAGAACACGTATTCCAGAAAGTGGTAGGTGTTGAGACACGTTCGTCGACATGGCAAATGATCTTTACGCATTGAAAGTTCATCAGATATGAGGTCAAAGAAACATTTGAACTTACAGGCGATGCAGCCTAGCCGACAACGCTGAACGATTGGACCGACATGCCATGTGAATGCCATACATTGAGACTGAAGAGGTTGTCAAGAGTCGTAATACCAGCTGGCGCCCTCAAGAGCAACTTGGAGGCGTTCGGATTCATCGGCCGGATGTGAAATCTCGGCAATTTGTAAGTATTGCTTTGAATTCAACTGAACTTTCCATCGAAAACTTTTGATACTGGGCAATACTACATACAGTACACGTCTGCAAGCCTTGCAGGGAGACATGTCCTTGGAAGCGATACAACTGGCGTCAATTTCCCAAGGACTCGGAGGAGCATTCATTCCATTCCCAGAATCCCAAGGAGCCAATCCCGAAAGTGCTAAGCGTAGCGAATATATATTTCTTGCAGTTGACGCCTGCGTCTTTGGAAAAGCTCTCTTTGCCGCATTTTCAGTCTTTCAGTTCTTATCTCTACATATGTTCCTCTATATTTCTTACCCTGTCAATTCAAAGTTGACGCACATGTACACGAGATAGCTTGAACGATGTTCTCAATGAGAAGATTCCGTAGTCGACCTCTGATAATAATCCGATTGCTCAGATTAGCTAGTACTGAAGAGAAATGCTTTGCTAATCCATTGATACAGTATGCGACCTGACAATACAAGTAGATTATACGTCAGGAGGGGGGATAATGAACGAAACTTATTCCTTCAATCAACCACAACCAGTCCATCAAAGCTCTTCTTCATCACCGCCCTTCGCATCACGTTGACCGGATTAAACTCCTCTGCCACAACCGTACTCGTCTCGCCATCCTCTGCCACACTCTCCCACTCCTGCGTCGCCTCTTCCTCGCTCTCCCCCATAAACACCTTCAACATCGCCCCCGAGAACCCATTCATCATCGCGACGCCCTTCCGCTCCGCCTGTACCTCCACCGTGCGACTCCCCTTTAGACTCAGATCCCAATACACAATCTGCGGCATCTCGTACCCCGCCTCCGCATACGCCCGCTCCACCACATCATAGTTCGTCTCCCAAGCCGCCGCATCCGCAGACGTCCCCACCCCATCGTCGAACTGCATATCAGTAAACACGAACAGACGCTTGATCATGTCCTCCTTCGGCACCTTGTTCTTAATCGCCAAAGGCAGTAACAACTTGGTAAACACAGCATTGAAGTCCGTGTTCATCTCCCAGCTGACACTCGACATCCCAAGGACTATATCCCGGAGTGACTGCGTGAGGTCCAGTTGGACGTATTCTGGCCGTGAGGAGAACGTGATGAAACCGCCGTCGAAAGGAGGCTTCGCAAGGGAAGCAAGCACAAGTGAAAGCGCGATCGCAGGTACGATCGGTTCCACGTCCTTCACCTTCCGCAGCGGCCAACGATCCAACAAGTATCCCATCGAGCTCGAGACATCACATATCGCCAACGCATTCTCGATCCTTCCTGACTCACGGAGACGATCGATCAGCGTTTTCCACTGCGCCTCGACAACCCTCTTCCGAAACTCCACCAACGCAGGATACTTGCCACCGTCCTTGGAACCGAACGTTGCTGCCTGAGCAACCAGCTCGTGCGGGAAGAGAGTCGCGCCACTGATACTCTTCTTCCCCTGTTCGACAGACATGAGGTACGCCTGGAAGCCGTCGGGATCGTGCTTAAAGAAAAGATCCGTGTTGTTTTGCATGCACACCGATGCGACGCGGTTATACTCGATTTCTTTCCACCGCCTCGCGGCCATGAGTGGTTCCGGAAGAGACGAGGCCTTCCTGAGGGGGGTGAGCACCCATCTCTGGTAAAACGAGCGGAGGATGACTGCATCCTCCTTTGAAGCAGGGGTATTGGTAAGCGCAGAGGGGTAAATCAAGGGTGTCTTGTGTTGCTGCAGAACCTGAATGATAGCAGTAGCGATGTTTGTAAGGCGATCATGCGCGCCATGAGGGGTCGGGGCCCACTTGCTGGCGAGGGAAAGCTGGAACAGAATGGAGCGGGGATCGTCACCAGAGTTAGAGCCATTAAGCTGTCCAAGGACATGGAGATCCTCCGCCAGGCGATCAGCGAAGAGACGTGCGACTACAACATAAAGGGCACGGTATTTAGGTTGTGTGAGCTTTTGCAAAAGGGTCCCGTGCCGGTGCCTATTTGCATTGGTACGTTTCTCCTTGGCCTGGGCTTTCTCCTCCTGCGCCCTGCGGGCTGCGGCTTCAATGCGTTCGGCTGGGGAGCCTGTTTTTGGGGTCGGATCCTTGCGGGAGCGGGGATAAGGGCACGGATTTCGCTCGGAGTGGAGGAAGGTGGGGTTGCAGGTATCAAGTTCGTCGACTGTAGCCAAAGCTAGGATATTGAGCAGATCTTTCCAGTATCCATGAGACATCAATTGCTTATTTTTCCTCTTGGGGTTTGAACAGGTGGGCTTGACTAGGAGAGGGAGGTTGGAGATAGCAGTCCGTGGGTGGTTGTCATAGAGCCAGCCAAACGCCCTGCGTGTACTGAGTCAGTTATGGCCCCATGAAGAGTAAGCATGAGAATCATACCGATAAAATAGCTCCTTGTCCCCCCTCCCATCATGAATGCTGCGAATATTCCAAATGATCCTGAGTGTCAGACCAGAGTCTTCATTCCACGCATTCTCGAGATAAGTGTTGAATGATGGTCCGGACATACGACTATACAATAACTGGAATGCGTCAAGCGTGGGCGACCCAGTAGAACTGTATGTAGGAGCAAGGTTTTCGGTGAAAGTTTGGTTTGTCGTAGCCTGGAGGACATCAACCATGCGGTTCCTGTGACCGAAGACCTCCTTTGATTTGGAAAACGACCGTGGCTCAACCGGAGGAATAAGTACATCGAGAAAGTTGGGGTTGTATAGCTCTGGGATCTCGGGGAGACTGACATTCTGGGATGAGGCAGAGGCAGGAGACATTCTGAGACGAATTGAGCATAGACAGTCGACAACCTTATAGGAAGTCCAAGACTCTTTGAGTCATAGCGATGAGTGTCGTCGAGTCAACTGTAGGAGCCGAAGTTGGACGTGAGTCAAGGATCGATCGACCAATTATTCTGGGGTGCCACAACAGCTTCCCGGAATTCAAGCGTTTTACCGCAACCGTGCTGGCCCATCTAATGGTCATCAAAGGCATTTGATTTACCATCCCTCGGACTATGCACTTTGTCATACTCGCTGCCGGTGTAAGCGAACTGCGCACCCCGCGTCCCAGTACAAAATAATCGGGCTGCAGTGCGTTGATTGGAATAGTGACCGGTGACTGGTGCGGCTGGCTCTGCGGGCGTGAGTGCAGGTTCACCGGGCTGGAGACTTAATTACATTACAAGCGAGTGACAAACGCCGCAGCTGGCATGGAAGTAATTATGGCACCACTGTTTATAAAAAGGCCTTTTTACGGAAATTCCCATTCCCTTCCTGCCGCCCCCCATCACCTCGACTGCCATGAAGTTCCTTACTCTCACAGCATCTTTGTTGATGCTCGTGCTCGGCACGTCCGCTCAGACCACCTCCTCCACCAACACCGTGACGCTCTCGTCTACGTCAGGGCTTGTTTCCCCTACTGCCTCCACAAACTCCTCGACAGGCACTTCAACAGGCACTATTCTCTCCACAGGCGCCAGTGTGAGTGGCAATAGCACCGGCACTTCCGTGTCGTCGACATCATCTGTGTATGTGTAACTTGAAAGTATCTTTTGCGGATGTCTTACTGACCGTGTACCTTTTTTGCAGGTCTGTATCTATTGTCTCGACTTCCAGCACACCGACCACCACCCTTTCTCGCACAACTTCGGCTACCAACACCGGAAGTAGTCCTGGCAGTACAATCACCACTTTCAATGCGGCGCTTCCCTTCGCAGCGGGACAAGAAGGAGTCGTTGCGGGAGTACTGGGAGGCATCCTGGTCGCTATGCTATAGCCATGTCGAGTAGGATCGTAACTTTGACTGGAGTGCTAGTTTTGAAACACAGTCGTTTTGGACCTACTATGGACCCAATAACTTTTTCCAGTAGAGGACTTGCATTCAATACCTCACTCCTTTCACTTAATTGCACTATATCTCCATACTCTTTTTGTCACCCAAGTGGACATACGTTGTATCGCATTATACATACATCATACTACGAAGGCTTTCCCATGTTTCCATTTGTAACTTGGTCCATTAGGAATTCCGAGGCGATCATCAGTAAGCCCCACATACTGTTCTGGAATTTCGGAGTACTCGAGGCCCACTTCAGCGTTCACGATGGACGACGCCTCGGGGAAGGGAAATGATGACATGATGGTAACTAGGAGCTATGGGTCGTAGTGTGGATGCCAAGGAGAGCTCGGCTTCTGAGTCAAATCTAGTCATAGGTGAAGGTTGAAGCTCATGAAATCGTAGGTTGAACATCTCTCCCCCTGAACCGACAAGCGACCGAACTATCCAAAGATCAAGCCTTCCCATAATGTTCCACTGCAATATTCCACACATCTGTATCCTTGAACATCGATCCCTCGCACCCCAGTAGAATGACATTCCTGACGGTTCAAAGAATCGTTAACATCGCCGTAGCAGATTACTCTTCCGTGGATGTATTCCAGAGCAGCGAAAAATCCTGGCTAGTGTTATATTGGATAACAGTCTCCAGTTGAAGAGCAATTACCTGGGTAACGAGGGACAACACCGCATGAGGTACTTCGGAGGATAGAATAGTACGCGTCGACATCATTTTGATGAACATTCCATCCAATAAATTAGGGGTATATGTACTGCATCTTGTTTCAGAGGGGTGAATGATTGTTCGCGAGCTTGAGTTTCAGCAGCGGGTCACGCTTGTAACCCTCGCAGGCTTCCACATATTATCCTCAACCAACGGGTCAGGGAGGTCGGCCGGCCGCTGTCGAGAGCACGAAGCCAGGTTGAGAATGAGGAGCACGGTCGATCAACGGAAACCATCACAGAACAAGAAGTCACACGGGCCCTTATCTCGTTTTGCACAGCCAGCAGTCTGCTATACAATACCGATTACAACAAAACCATTTAAAAGAGCCTTACTTTATTAACCTCGGTCCATATACCCCCAACAAATTCGACTCCGTATCTTCGCCAGTCGAAAGTGGTGAGTTGCAAGCATTTCCCTTCTCATCAACGCCTAGTCCTAACACCTTTCCTCCGCAGTAGTAGCTCAGCATACAATCATGACACAAACCTCCATTTCGGATCTCGTCCTCCAACCACAAGTCCTCATGATGACAAACGACGCAGCGGGCTCCAGCCCTGCAACTGCAGAGTTTTCACCCGCTGCTGCTGTTCAGAGCAGTACTTCTCCCATGGGGGACGGTGTGCGACAAACCCCAAAGACTTCCTTGGCCGACCTGCTGCTTGATAACATTACCTATGATGCGATTCTTGCGTCCAGTGTAAAGAGCCTTCATCTACAACCAGGCTCTTCTTTGCCTCTACCTTCCTCCGATGCACGCGCCCCGCCTAATACACCTTCGTCCGCAGAGATGACTAGATACGGCTCTCTTGCCAGTAACGGCAGGGACTAACCTTATGGAGAACTGACGCAGATGCTGGGTTGATCGCAACTATAGATCGTTTCCAACTGCCTTGTATATTTATCACATATTTTATATCCCTCCCACTTTCAGATAGAATAGTTTGGTTCAATAAAACGATCTATACTCCTACTTTGGACGTTCTACTACTGACAACTTGCAAAGTTTATGCGCACAATTTCAAGGAGACGTAGTCACGTTTCGAACCATTGTTCCATCATTCACTGCAAGTTTGCATGCTTTCATCGACGATAAGAGTGTTCCAGAAAGCTGGGGGATTTCCTGAATTATTTGTAACACACAGTACACGATGAACAGCGATGAGTAAGTACTGTACAGTGTACAAGGCAGAAGTAATTACATGGTGGTTCCAAACGGAAGTTTTAGACCATGGCTATAACGAATAAGTGACCAAACGTAAACCAAACGTGATCCAGCGACGATGCATACAAATTCGAAAGGGATCGACAAGTGACCAGATGTGGATGTGCAGTGAGGGAATACTGGCTCGGAATCCTCGATCTGAACCTGATATAATCAAGTGCATGATGACATGAACGATTGCGCGCGCCCAGACCAGCGTGACCTGATCAGGTGCTTTGTGAGTGGTCGGTGCTGCTTTTGGGGAGCTACGGACTGATGAAGAGCAGGTATGTGCAGCAAAGGATGTGGTGTCGTGCGTGATGTCATGTTCTAGGCCAGGGATGTGCAGATGGTAGGGCTGGGTGTGATGATAGTACAGTTGTAATCTGGAAAGACGCAAAACGGACACGAAAGAAAGAAACGGGAGGAGGAAGGTCAGACATTTTTTTTCTGCACGTCGTCTTCCGCCGACCTTCATCCCCACCTCAGCCTCGACACTCGACACTATCATTCATCACCCAAAACGTATAACTGCTCCAAATCAGCCTGGCTGATTCTCCTCACAGTAATCCTCTCCATATCCTCCGTCGACGCCGATGAAGGCAATGAACAATCACTCGTCGGCGGCGGTGAATCCGACGTATTCTCATCCCCCACAGACGTATCAGATGAAGCCATCTTTGCCCTCTTACTGCTCTTGCTCGATATCTCCTCCCCTCTCCCCCCTCGTTCCTCAAGTACTTGTGAGCTCCGTTTCCTATACATCTGCATCTGGGCTTCTGCGATCTGTGCCAATTTTCGACCGGGATTACTGTCCGTGCGCGCACGTTTCGGAGGCGTCCCGCCCCGTCCAGGTAGAACGTGGCCGTTGCCCTCCACCGACTCGTCAAGCTCGTCACAGGACCGTTTCCGGGATCTTGGAACGGCAACGGGGGAGCCTGGGTCGTACCAGCTCGACGAATCATCTTCGTCAGAGTGGGAGCCGAACTCTGGGTACCCGTCAACATCCCCGACCTCCTCCATGTCGTCTTCACACTCCTCTTCCTCTTCGGGTTCGGTGGTGTCGATCTCTTCTTCGCCTTCTCCATCGAGGTCGACTCCTTCGTCTAGTTTGATCGTCACAGGCTGTTCCCTGTTGGTTGGTGAAGCCGGGGTGGGAGCTTGGGAAGGCACAACAATGACAGGCTGTTGGCTGCCATTCGCAACATTGGCCTTGACCATAGCACGTTCGCAGATCTTACACCGACAATGATACAATGGCGCACATGCTTCCCGCCACACCTAAAAATAAAGGGGTTAGCACTAAAACAAACTAGAACAACGCAAGACGTACAGCTCTGAATGCCTCAAGACTAAATTGGGGCATGTGCGACATCGTTATTGGCACGAAAGGAATAGCCCTGAGGAGTTTTGGAGGATCAAGTATTGGCCCAATGGCGATCGTGACAGGCTTTGTGAGTTTTGTCACAGCTCTCCTATCACCCAACTCCTCAATCTCACCCGCGATCTTTTTCTCGCCCTCCTCTCCTAATATCGGCGGAGGCGAAGGGGTAGTCTGCAACGTCGTCGTCGATAGCACCGGGCTTGTCCCATTCGAAGACCGGCTCCCACTCGACGTTGAAGAAGCATCACTTCCGCTCCCGTTTTCCCGCTCCCTCTTCTCCCGCTCCCGCCCATCATTCCTCCGCCTCTCTGCCCAATCAAACCCGTCGAACCAGACACCCTCTTCTTCCCTCAACTCTGTCAGCACATCCTCTATGTCCATCCTAGCTGCCCTGATCGCAGGGTCCTCCACCTTCCCGTCCGCGAGGCGAGGCGAAGAACACTCTATCACAATCTTCCGTACGATATTGCGCATAGGAGGCAAGAGCACCTCGCTCATCGCCCGTGAGTGCGCAATATACGCCTGCTCACATAGGGAAAATGACGGCGGGATTTCAGCCTTTATTGTAGATTGCTTCGGGTGCTGTTCCTCCTCCTCTCCATCACCCGATGGCGGGGAGCCAACTGACGAGGAAAAGTCGCGCGTCCAAGGGCAAGGGTGCAACGCGCGTACCGCCATCGGTTTGCCTGGCAACGCATTGTTGTACCAGTAATCCGCGGGACTGAACCAATGCCCGTCCAGGACTCTCATTCGCGCCCAGTCGGCCAGTGCAAGGTCTCGAACACCACTCTCCTCCGTGATCTGCATCAGCTCTAGGTCCTCCTCGTCATACTCTTCCTCTTCCTCCTCTTCCTCAGGTCCTGCATCTCCGTCTCGTAATCGGGTTGCAGCCAGCGCCTGTTGCATGAGGTCGCCTAGCCTCGTATACTTCCTCAGCCACCACTTCTCCTGAGCAAGTGTGATAACATCGGAGATAGAGCTCTCCGCGCTGTCAATAAATCCCTCTACGCACTGCCGCGTCTCCCAGTCCTCGCTTATCATCCTAGTGCCTCCGATGGCTTCCCTGTCTCGCGGATTATTGCACACTCGCTTCCACAACCACTCCGACCGGCACATGCGACATGTTGCATCAACACCCGGCCATGTCTCCTCATCTTCGTTCTCTAAGCATCCAATGTAGTTCTCGGCTGATTCATGCGAAGTGGCATGCTCAAACATGGGTGCATCGCGGAGGCAGAGCCCGCAAAACGAACGTCTCCGTCGGTCATGCTCGCGGCACACAGCGATAGTTTTTAGAAAAGGGGTAATGATGGCACGCTTTGCAATCGTGAGGCCAATCGTTGTGCCTGGTGCACTAATGCGACAAACGTAGCAACTACAGTTAGTGACGTTACGGAAGTGACGATATGGTGTTAGACGTGTGACGGGTATGGGCGCTGATGAGGAATTAAGAGCTGTATTGGGTGGTTGTACGATTGCAGTGCGGGAAAGAATATCCATTGGGTCGATTAACGCTATGGCATGCTGCCAAAAGAGATGTGTTTCGACTGAAAGAATACTAAGATCACCGCAGCATAGACAAGAAGATAGCAGTAAGACTCACGAGCGATTTGCCATTGTGGGCATATTGACATCAAATGCCTTTCGAGCTCAAGTGCGTCGCGTAACGCAGTGTAGACCATTCTATGGTGCCAATTTTCGCGTGCATCCCACACATGAGGACAGTAGCTTGTGACAGAGAGATCCCACAGATAAAATGTTGCAATATGTCTGTTATGCGAGGTGCTCAGTAAGTTCCTGAGCGCGTGTGGCGCTGATAACTGTGACCGACCTGACAAGTTCCTCTGGAAGCTGCGGCCACGATCTATGGGTAACCTTTCCTTTATAAATTGGTGCAGGACTTCCCATTGCAGACTTAGACGTCGTTGTAGTGGTCGTCGACATTGCGCCGGGCGTCGAGCGCGATGGTCAGTGCGCGGACGTGAATGTAAACAGTGACGCAGATATGGTTCACAGCATTTCCAAATCAGTTCCCACGCACAGACCACAGTTCAACTCCTATTGTTCTCCTCGGTTATGTAAGGCAACAGTACTCCTGGCAATCCAAGCTCGCTATAAAGGAGATAACATTAACGATATCACTTCTACAAGAACATGGCACTTCGCGCTTCATCGTTTGACCATTCAACAAGATTACCTCCCTACTGGCACGAACTGACAGAGCTCACACTGTACAGTGTATCATGCACTGATGAGATGTACCCCTCTTCCTACGCAGCAGCTTGTAGATTTGCGCTGGCAGTATAAAAAGGGTGCAACCCAGTTCTGCATAATGGACGACCGGGATCAGGCAGATAACGCGTCACAATTAACATGATGCATTTAACTTTACATAGTAGCCGATGCACGCGTACGCAATCAGATCTAAGACTGTGTTTCGGAAAAAACTTCAGGCACAAGATGTGAAAACCGAAAGAGGTCTGAGGATCGTCCGTAATCGCCAGCCTCTGCGCCCCGGATGCACGAGTGACCGTTCAACCTAGACGAAATACTGAATGAATCGTAAAAGGGGACCATTTCATACGATAGACTGAGCGGTCAGTGATTGTACTCCGAGTCGGAGATGATCGTGTAAACCCGAGCCTGGGTTTCCCTTTAGACATGTAACCTCCGATGTAAAGATCAAGGTGCCAGAGTGGGCGAAGCGTATCATGTGGGAGCTAGAAACCGGAAGACAACGAAGCGAGTAAGAACGCTTCACCGAACAACACTGAAATGAGGTCCTATCATTAGAAAACGCCCGTCTAGTTCTCAGCGACGTCTGTCCGTCATTACTGCGAATTGCAATGATAGATGTGAGGTGTACTAGTGGCTGACGAGCCGACTCGGAAGCATGCCAAGAAGATACAAGTCATGTTTGATTATTTTTCAGTGGTTTCGAGGCCTAGGGCACGAAAAGGCATCTCCTGGACACAGTTAAGTAAGTGAAAGATTTGATCTATATAGAAAGACATACTGTCATGGAAAAAACCTGCGATACGAATCAGGTCGGATACAACGACCAGTTGGTTAGAAGAACTAAGTAGTACGCAATTGACGGTGGTAATGATACTGCCATGCGGGGAGAACAGGTCAGTTGGCCATAATGCAGAACAGTGCTTTAAAGTTCACTGCATATTTAATAACCCACTGGAGATTTGAGCTGCAGCGATGGAGAAAGGAAAGTCCAACCTGACGTAGTATTTTGTAGCAATATTACTAGATCAGTGAACAACCTTTTATAAGGAAACGGACCATCCCGAAGGAGGCAGGGCTTCATATTGCATATACTCTGGCCTTGTGCCTTCTTCACTCGGTCGGGTTTGCTTACCAACTAATACTAAGAACTGGGGTGTATTTAAGGAAACACACCAGGAGTTTTGTCCACGTATTTCAGAGACTATGGGGAGGAATAAGGCGTAGAGGTTAACCAATTTCAGTGACACGTGGATGAGACTCGGACGGTTGACCTGGGCTTGCAAATCGATCGGTCCAATGAATTGTCGGCTTCAGGGAGGCTCTCCAGGATGGACGAACACCTAGATTAGCTGTTTGTCGACATCGCATCCCCGCAACTGATTTTCCTCTGGTCAGTCACCTACAAAATCGTTAATTGCTTCAAGTTCCAACGTTGTTTGAGCGTTTCCGTTTCTGACGCTGAAATAGTGCAGTAATGCCAAGGTGGTAAGAAGGACCAATTAACGTTAGATCTTGGTTATACCTCGACCCCTTCTTGATATAGCGGATGCAGACGAAGGAAACGAGGCACGAAAACGACGAGACTCTCAGCAAGTTGAGCACCAAGCAAATCAAAAAGTGCGAGGATGCCAATTGGACTAGTCGAACAAAAGGGATCTTGGGTACAACGGCTGGTCATTATAATTTTATGACAGGTACTGGGAGATGATGACGCCAACCCCTATATATAAAAAGCTTACTATAGAACCCGTATAACTGCTACTCGATCCAGCTGTCTGAGTGCTACTCGATCCAGCTGTCTGAGTGCTGCTCGATCCAGCTGTTTGAGTGCTATTAGTACCAACGCCGGAGGCTACACAACTTGACACGCTGCATCGAGAGGATCTGTGTGAGAGGCAAGTTTTTTCTAAGACAAAAGGAACACGTACGAGTCGGCCTCGAGGACACAGGTTGTAGGGAGACTAATGTCTAGCTGAAACCCAGACATGGAAGCACCATTTCCACACGCATCATAAATTGAAAGCCCATGTCGTGCCAAATAATCGTTCGAAATCCGCTCAACGGAGCCATTGGGTATGGCAGCAATGGCGCAGCTGGCAGAGCTAATCACTGCATGTCCAGTACCGTCGATCGTCGCTGTCGTATCGTCTGTGAGGTACTTGTCGATCAGCTTCGAACAGTCGGCGGACTGGGCAGAAGGGAAAACACTGCAGACCGGGTCCGCGCCTCGGACACCAGTGATACCTAGGAGTGCACCAACTACGAGCTGAATGAATCGAAGGTGGAACATCATGATCTGAAAGCCGTTTTTCAGCAAAAGATTGCGAGGCGCATCAAAAATCAACGGGATACCTTGGGACGAAGTTTGGGGGGGATGGTGGTGTGATAACTTGAATCATCCGAGCTTTATAGCAACTTGCGCACGCATGGCGGCCGCGGCTGGCACTATAAGACAGGGATAGGCACACATTGACAAGCCGAATTGATGGAACGGCGAGAAGCGCGGAAACTGCGAGCGCTCATTAACAGCCACATAGCGTACGAAATGTCATGTTCTGCATTTAGATATGATTCAACAAGCCTTGTCCAGAAGATACTTAAAGGTGCTCTTGTGTTGCGCTGTAAGAAGTCACAAGACCATGACCGATCAGATCAGGCGTGTTTGGTCACTTTCAGATGCTTGTCAACCGACAGAAAAAAAAATGTAAGCGCATAATTTCTGGGTTGAATGTGGTGGGGATGAGGTGGTTCCGAAAACCTGTACACAGCACGACAAGGAACATCATTCTATGTAATCTCTGAGATCGCCGCTCTGGGAGTCATGACTACTCACAATGATGGACACTGGCAGTCAGCTAATCTGGCAACGCCTTTGTGTTGAGACTAACCATGATCAGATTAATTATAGACACTGCCGAGTTAGAAGCTAAGGAATGAATGCCGTCATTGCACTGGACCAACCCATCATTGAAAATCGGCCACACGATGGCGAGGAAATACTTGACACTTTGGGAGTCGTAGCGACCCCCCCTGTTTCGGATCGAACAGCGTACACCCAGCATCTTTCACTCGCTGCCACTCTTGGAGGTGGAATGAGGTACCTCGTTATGCTTCGCCTGAGACCGTTCAACAGACAGGTTGGCTGTGACAGTGCGGCACGTGTAGCCAGTTCAAGTAATTGGAGATCATATACGCTAGTCAGTCCGACGTGATGCAGCATTGCGCGCATCATACATATACTGACATGGAGTTAAAACTTTGAAAAATCCATGTGAAACAAACTGACCTTCATGACGGCAGGGCCCTCGAGAAAGCCGCGCAAGCCCCTTGCTTGATTGTCAACGCCATCGAACGCGACTTTACCGAGCGTCGTGACATCAATTAACCAGACTGCCCTTGACAAACAATTGAATGGTGGAGATCCGTCCGTCACGACCAAGATCGACGCCTTCGATGTCGACAGCGACATGCACCGGACCAGTTGAGGGCAACGGAGCTATAGCCAACAGGCAGTCGTGTAGGGCACTGACAGTGTCGACGAACACAATTTTGGGAACGGCCATTTTGTGGGATAGGACGATATCGATAGGAGAGTAGTGGTAGACATGTCTGCAGTGAGATTGTCTCAGCGACCAAAAACCTATGGTGTTGTTGCTATTCTCCGTATCCTTTCGCTAGTGCTGTGTCAACATCCTGACGAGTCTTCTGCGGTCAATACTTCAGGATATGGCAAGTATTGCGACATGAATCAGCGGTGTTTTCGACCCCTCAGTAGTAGGTGATCCGCCGCGGCCAGTAGCTGTCCTAGGAATGGGCGAAGAGCTTCATGGGAGCTGCTCCGCAAGTGCAGTTGACGGTGTTTGTGAACAAAAGGCCAGCTTCAGATGAAGTGGACAGTTTCGCTCAAGTTTCGCTTCTCCGACACTCAGACTTGCTGAGATACACCCCAGATACTCACGTCTTATATGAGTCAGGTGTAATAGAAGGAACCTCTGTTCAAATTCACTTCTTCGTCTCTCTTCTCGCAAAGTCTGTGCAAGTTGGAGGCACAAGTGTTCACTGACTTTACGTGATCGATGCTGCCGCTGTGGAGCTTTGTCGCTGTTGATTGCTCCGCAAAAGGTTGTAAAGAGAAATGGTCTTGCAATTTTCTTCTTGATGCAGGCGATAAGTAGCGACTGTAGCACGAGAGACGGAACTTGATCCAGATGCCCAAGAGTTCCCACGACCATTACAATGAGACCTCTTTTGTTCTTTTCAGACGTTTTCAGGCAGAGCGGATGACAAAAAAAATAACGAGCTTCGGTGCTTGGCATAAGGCTTGATTTCCAGTTCGCATCATGGATGTTGTACCGTCCGGCCCACTCCTCGACGACGGCGAGGCCGATCTCCGCCTAGAAACGACCGTGGCCTCAGTTAATTGGGACATGGTTGCTTCTTTAGCATGCCTTATTCGCGGAGCCACCTCCTCACGATGGGGTGATCAACTTTCGGGCGGCTACAATGTTGTTCGTTTTCTTCACCTTGATGATGCCATTCGCACTGTTCTCGTTGTTCGCCTCCCATATCGACCAGTGGATGGCTGGACCGTACAGAATACCGAATCTTTTGCCCCTCAAATGTCTAGCGAGGTCGCAACCATGCGATACGTCGCAGCGCACACGAGCATCCCAGTCCCTTGCATCATCCATTATAGTGTCGCAGCTGACGGTGACGGGTTTGGGTCTCCGTTCATGATATTGACAAAGGTGGATGGTGTACCATTGAGCTCTTTGTGGAACGATATGGAGGATGCCAAACGGGAGATTGTGCTATGCCAGATCGTCAACATCCTTCTTGAGCTTGCTTCCCAGCGCTTTGACAAAATTGGCATGTTATCCCAACAAGAGGGCGACAGTGCCACCAAACAAGCGTGGTACGTCGCCCCTATGATCAGCAGTCTTGACGGTACAAGTGTTTCCAAAGCTATTGCATCTACAACATACACGAGTGCTTTTGATTATTGGGTTGCCTATGCTAACGCCAATCTCGAGAACATCCGCAATTCCAATTTTGGTAGCGATACGAAAATATTTCAGTATGGCCTTGCATGGTTCATGCGCTCCCTCATCCCTGCGCTGTACGACGCCTCCCTCGATGCCACTGGTTTCCCGCTTTGTCCTGGCGATTTTCACTCCCAAAATATCATGATCGTCAACGCCAACACTTCACCTCGTGTCTCTGCCGTCATCGACTGGGAGTTTTCTGGCACTCACGCAACATCCTCTTTCGCACAATACCCTCTATTCATAGTCGACCATCCACTATGGGAAGACGATAACCCACTACGCCCACGAAATATTCGCGACCAAACGACCTTCAACGTGCTTATGCGGGAGGCCGAGATGAAGAAGGATCCAACGGGCGACTTTCCACTTTCGCGAACGTTCGCGAATTGCCAAGGTGTCTACATGTTCGAACAGGCCATCCAACATCCAGGCATGTTCCCAGCCTTCTACCCTCGATTGTTCGCACACATTTACGGAGAAGATGGAGACTTTGCTACCGATTATTATTGGTCCCTGATGGAACACGGGATCTTGAGGAAGGAAGTATCGCAGTTTGGAAAAGAGACAGAAGTGCGGAATGAAGTGTTCAAGTTACTCGGTGACGAGCTTGTGCCGAGAGACATGAGCAAGGAAGAATTCAGTACCCTTGTGCAGAAGTACTTGCATCGATTTCCAGAAGGAGGGTTGGTACGGGAGTGGTTGGCTAAGGTATGCGTATAGCTCCGCTGTCATTAGCAAAATTGGGAGAATGTTATGAAAGCCTTCTGCGATTTGCTTTTACCGCTCACTTCGTCTGGGATCATACTTTTCTTGGAATCGCAGTGCACGACACAAAAGTTATTCATAAATCGGATTCGGGAGGAGTACAAACATTTTCGTAAATGTCGACAAGTTATAAAAAAAATGTTGAAAATAAGATGAAGCATGAAGATGGAAAAATTGGGAAAATTGAAGATTGTAGCAGTCGCAAATATAGAAACGGACGAACCAAAAATCAGATAAAAGAAAGAAACCTCCAGCTACCGTTAACCAAGATCATAACCTACACCAACCCGTTAAATCTGAATTCGAATCCTACACCCACGCTCTCCTCATCGACGCCGGTACCGCTGAGCCAGCCAAAGATTTCCGGGACTCAACGGGTTTTCTCGCTGTGTCTGTAGTAGCCCTTGCGCCAATTGTATTTGTTATCGATGCCAGGGGCCTGCGAGTGGTGGAGGGAGAGTAAATCCGTGAAAGTGCGGCTCTGGAGGTGGACGACGTGGTTTCCGTTCGACGGAACCGGGACGTGGGAAGCGCAGAGGGAGAATCGCTGTGAGTGGGCGGTATCGGTGCAGTCGAAAATCGTGCCCTTTCGCGGAGAGCAGGAAGTGGCGTCGCGGAAGGGAGGGGTCGGTGGGAAGGTGTGGGTTTGGTTTTGGACAGATATACAGACGTGGGAGTGGATAGTATAGAGGTAGAGTGCGTGGGTGTGCGAGTTCGGGGACAGGCAGATGCTCCAGAGGGTGATGAACAAGAGGTACGGGTGAGGGGGGTCTGACGAGTGGACAATGACGAAAGACTCGAACGCGGAGTGGAAGATGTCGATGTCAGGGATCTTCTGGTTGAAAACAGCCGGGTTACCGAGGGCCGTGAAGAACTGACTGGTGCAGGAGATGGAGAGGATTTATGAGACGATGCAGACTTGAACCGAGACGCAATACCAGTGGCCCATGAACGAGGCGCTACCGGTGTAATGTTCTGAAACAGATCCAGCATCAGCACTCTCCAAAATAGAGAGAGAAAGAAACATACCTCCTTATCAACCATCGTCTCCCTTGGCTTTGACCTCGAATGTTTCAACTGTACTGCCTCTCGCTCCTTCTTTTTCCTCTCCCTTTCTGCCCACCATTTTTTCGCCTGTGGAGACGGCCGCCAGTCAGTCTCGCCCTCACTGATGAAGTCACTCTCAATCCCCGTCCCCATCCCTAGCCTAAACTTGTCCTCGTCTGTGTCAGTATCGTCCTCACACTCTGAGATCTTCCCTAAATCCGCCAGATCCAAGTCCTCAAATCCAGCTCCATCCTCGTCATCCCCACTGCTACCCCTCCCTACCTCGTCCCCACCACCACTCACTTGAACCTTCGCAGTTGACATCAACTTCGGCTCCACTTCCACTTCCACCTCAGACCCTTCCCGAGGCGGCGTTGGCGGCGTAAGCACAACCGCAGGCGACCCATATGCCGGTACCGGCGCTCGCACTACCCGAGCACCATACCCATCTCTAGGAATAGGGGGTAGGGGTCCTAGAGGTGGCGGTCCAGGAGATGGGAGTGAATTCGAGACCTTTATTTGCAGTTGACCCTCATCCTCGTTCCCTCCTTCCACTTTACCACCACGCTTAATGAATCCATCCAACCTATCCAGAGCCGTTTCAAGTTCCGGCCATCGAAGTTGTGCCTCCACCCATCCCATGTCTGCCTCCACTGTCATTTCGGCCTCCACCCCCACCTTCACTCCCGCCCTCGACTCTACTCGCGGCTGCGTCGGCGGCGTAAGCACATCCGCCGGTAACCCAAGCTCCGGCGCTGGCGCACGCACCACCCAAGGAACACCTCCATGCCTAGGGGTAGGAGCAGGCGGGAGAGCTCGAGGTGGCGGGCCGGGTGGCGGGCCGGGAAGCGGTATTTTCGGCGAAAGGATATAAACGCGACTCTGCATGTAAAGAGGGATGGGAGCCCATCGGAGGGGGTGATAGATAGGGAGAGGAGGGAGAGGATCTGCTGGTGGTGGGCCGGGGGGTGGGGGTGAGTTTTGTGTACGTTGTGTTGGGTTGCGAGGAGGGGTTGTTGTTGTTGCGGTAAGAATAATGGAGGGGTATGACGAAGGAGGGGGAGTGTGGCCGTAGTCAATGTTGACCCCTGACTCTGAGTACTCGAGCTTGACTTCGTTCCCGTGACACAAACCGACGACTTCTCGAATATTATACCCATCCTCCTTGTCATCATCCTTCTCGAAAGACGAAAGCCATTGTTGCATGTTAACCCGCATATCGACGTCGAGAAGGCTCTCGTCGACTTCGTCATCATCGGCGTTCCGGAAAAAGTCACCCAGATGCAGAGAGTAGTCGTCCGAGGCTTCAAGGTCCATGCAGGGAAATAGTGGTATGCTTGGCTCCTCCTCATCCACGAGGTCTGTTTCTTCCTCCCACTCCTCTCCATCGACGTCTCCTTCCTCATCGAACGAACTGGAAAAGGCCCCGAGGAGCCGCGCGCTCAGCACATGAAAGCTGGCGCATTCGCGAGAGAAGCTGTTCGTCACATCCAAATCCGAACCCGAGTTCTGGTGCAATGGCATGCCTTCCGCCATCACCACCTCCACCTCCCGTTCCTCAACTTCTTTGACACCGATGTCAGGCTGCCCGTCCACATCAAAATCCCCCAAATCTCCCACATCATCCCCCACACCTGCCTCCCACCCCATCATATCCTTTCCAAGTGCGCCAAGTTCGAGTTCAACCCTCTCCATTTCCTCTCTTAATGCCCACATCTCTCGCTCCACCTCCTCTCGCTCCTCTTTCACTCTCCTCAGTGCCTCCTTCTCAGCGTTTAACGACCCCCTCTCTGCTCGTAGGGCTTCGATCTCAGCCTTGAGCGCGAGATGCTCAGATTCAAGGACCGTGACGACGTGATGGGAGGATTGGGAGGAAGATGAGGTGAGGGGTGGAGAAGATGACGGGGTAGAGAAGGAAGAGATGGTGGTAGGCTGTCCCTGCTCCTCGTTCTCTTCATCGTTCGACATATACTCATGCCCACGTTCATGTTGGCGACCAGCCTCTCCTCCATCTGCACCTCTACCTCCATTCTGATGACGATCCTCGTCCCCATTATCATCCCGTCCACGTCGAGGACTCCATCCCCGCCTCCCGGGTGTTCTCCCACCAAAGCCAAGCTTGAAAAATAGCGTGTCTTTAAGGTCGTCATCACCATCGTTTTCTTCTCCGTCGCCACGGTCTTGCCCTTGTCCTTGGACGAGAGTGTCCTCGCTCACGCTACAATCCGCACTCTCTTCGACGATCCGAACGATGTTACTACCCGTAGCCGAAGCCGAAGTGGGTAATTCACCATTGGCGGCGATGAGTGACGCGATGGCGAGGGCATACAGCATCCACTGTGGGAGTGCATTGGTAGGACTTGGAGCAGATGGAGATGTGTGAGCGGTTGCAGGATCTGAGAGAGGATTTCGATGAGGGTCGAGAGTCTGGAGGAGGATGTCGAAGAGATCAACAAGGGAAGGCTGGGACCCGAGGGCCTTTGATAAAACATAATAAGCGCACAGTCATACCCATAGAACACGAGAACGACGTACCTTGGGTAACACCAAAATAAATACTCGACGTGCTTTCGAACGCAACCCCTCGAAGTACCGAGGAAGTATCCGCATCAGTACGAGCGTCCAGCCGACGTAGGTCAAGAGGACGGTCAGCCAGAATAGCCATATAGGGAAGAACGTGGATTGTGGCTGACTGAAAGTCCGGTGTGGAGGTGGGGGTGGTGGTGGAGATGATGCAGAACATGTTGCCCGTGGCATCTCAGCAATATGTTCGTCGCTTGGGACATATGAAGACCCAGAAGCCGAAGGGGAAGTCTGATGCGAACGTGATGGCTGACACCCGGTAGCATGGAGCATACGGACCGCAAGAGGACGGCCAATACCACCTGGTGTAGAATACGAGCGTTGGTCTATCGGTAGAGCTAAAGGCGACGGATGTAGAGAACTTTCCGCGTCTTGTTTCTTCCGGAGAAGGACAATGGGCAAGAGAACTAGAGCGGAGAGGATGATGGTGACCAAGAGGAAAACATGGGTATTCCATAGGAAACCGTCGATTAGTACACCAGATTGGCAGGACGGGGTGGTGGATGACCCGCTACCAGGGTAAGATAGGAAGCAGAGAGCGGAGAGTCGCGACAAAATTTGAAGAAACATGATTGAGTTGGAGGTAAGACATTGCGCTAGATTCTTTTAGATTTACTTCGAGGAGGCTGACTGCAAGACGTGTTGGTCAAATTTAGATTCGACGCGTCTTGCAGCCTAGCAGAACAAAGGTGGGCACATACATGCTACACCAAGGTGGGTAAACAGCTTGGCCGCCAGTTCAAAAACTGGATCAAAGTTGATAATAACAATATCTCAGTTGCATCTGACGAGGAAAAGTCCGCGAGCTTCAGTTGTTCGACTGAAGGAAACTAGCTGAGTATACGTTCATACCAGAATGATTTCGACAGACTGATTTCCCTAAGCTTGGGATGACACCTTCCAACTGTAAACCAAAAATGATCCAGTAACGTCCCGCCGAGCTTGCTCGACTCGAAGATGAACCCAGATAAGCGCTTCGGGGTAACAGCCTCACACATAGATTTGACTTCTGACTGTTCAGTTCTCGGCGTTGGAGGCCAAAACCAGGATTCGCCTAGAACTGCGAAAGCATGGTCGTCCAATATGACTACAGGATCGAGAGCGCCGGTGCCGGTGACACCTGTAATGCTTACGTCAGCGCTGCCACTTCCGACAAGTCCTGTCAAGCAATTCCTTTGCGTTCTTGCGTTGCCACGGAGCTGCCAATGCTATGAACCATCTGTTCAGTTGTTGATGCACGTGGCAGCGAGTGAATGTACATTCAATGATTCATTCCAAAAAGAGGCGCTACGAGGTCTTTGAGAGACATCACATACTGCGCCCAGGACGCGACATTGCTTTTCCAATTGGAGGATGCACCGAAGAAGAAAATGGGGCATATGGCAAAATGGGAAAATAAGATTGTTACTACGGAATTGGGTGAGGAAGGCACAAAGGCCAGAATATATGCCTTACGAGCAGGATAAAGTCCTGGCTCCTTCGAAGATTGGCCAATCTTCCCTTTCTAATGTGGCTGTGAAAGTTCTTCCCCCGTACGTTTCATGACTCGTTGTCCGTGACTACCGCAAGTATCCGCCACCGTGACAAGGGATGCATGGATGTGGAACAAATGACTAGGTTGCCTATGTAGTGGCGTTGTCCCGTAATAGAAAAATGCTTCATATCATTACTCAACCATCCCATCCTATCTCTGAGTATTTGTAACTTGGACATATGCCGACCCCTGCTCAGAATCAGGCTGTAGCTCCACTGGCAGCGCAGCAAGGCTTGATATGCTGTTGCCCAAGAGTGCGGTGCTCGACACATCAAGCTCGGAAGTGGCGATGGACAGAGGATTCACAATCCAGAAACGTCGAGCTTCGTGGCTCTCGACCAGAACGGGTGGTTCTTCCGCAGATCTTCTGAAAGTCGCGTTGATAAGTCTGTTACGTTGAGCAGGAAATATTAGATTAGTATACTTTTCATTGCCAGTTCAGTAAAAGAATAGAGCAACAGTACCAGAGATATCAATTTGCACTATTCGTAACCCTTCACTCATGTCGAAGGTGAAAACTTGAAGATCGTTTGGTTTCGGACGACATACGGCGGCCTTGTACTTGTGATGCTTTGCTTCATGTTCCTGCAATGTGAGCAGGATCTTGAGGCCCCGCAACGCAACATCTACCACATTTTCTTGCTTAGAATTTAGTAGGTTCAAGTCAAGGTCCTCATCCCCCTCCTCTAGAAGTATGCGGACAGCTGAGGTGTTCGTAGTTTCCACGGCAAGATGAAGCGGTGTCTGTCCTCTTTGAAAGCCCTCGGTAATCTGATAGTTTAGTTGATGCGGCTCATAATGCTTACCAAGGATTGCATGCAGAATCGAGGGTGCCATGTTCGAATCCACATTGTACTCCAAGTAGGCAGCCGCAGCGTGGAGCGCGGTGAACTTTGACTCAGAGATGTTGAAGACATCGTAGTCTGGGGTTGGGAAAAGGCTTTTTCACAGATCTGCCAATGGTGACCGGTGAGGTTCGATTTGGTTGACTTCGAGTTATCTTCAATTTTTGTTTCCGGCAGAGAAGCTTACGCACATCTTTTCTCCTTTGCAGAGTTTCGTTCTATTACTTCGCAATTAAGTATACTCATTCTTATGAGGTTTACGCCACCCGGCGCTATCTCCACCGAATTTACTGACTCTCCCCTGAACGCTTAAGTTTCGGTTACAGTAAACGTGGAACAATTCAAACTTCTCCATTTTGGAGTCATACAGGACATTATATCGATATCGTACAAAAATTCGGACTAGTTGCTTCCAAACCCCCAGGCTCTTAGTTGCAAGAGCCTTTCTGCGTGTTGAAAGCCTGCATATCTGGGGCCTTGCAACACGTCCAGCAGGGATTACTTTCCACTCCTTTGTTGTTAGAATACCATCCTTCGGGGCACTGCGGAATGAAAGGCCAGCAGACGCGCCAGCAAGGATCTTCGGTATAGACGTTGGGAGCTGCCTGCGCGACACCAACGGCTGCAGTGAGTGCGGTAATCAAGAACGCGGCGGTGAACTTCATGCTGTGAGATGGCTAGGTTAGCAATCATAAGGACGCACCACAGAGTCATCTCCGACATATACCTTGAGTGATTAATAGGATGCGTGAACGGTCGTTCGAAGGCAAGGTGTGAATGACAATCTGAAATAGGCCGCGGTATAAGTGAGGAAAAGGAAAGGAAAGAAGAGGTATGCGTACTCTGAATGTTTCGAGGGATCTCTGAGGACTCCTATGTCAATATCACCTGGTCTTTATAGACTTGAAGACGAACTCCGCTAGCTCAGCACAAAAGATGGGTTGACAAATGCTGAGGATGAAATTAACTGAATAACGGAGATATATCAGTGCTATTCTGTAATCTCCGTGAGACCACATGCCGAATAAGTAATGGAACAGGAAAAATTTCCACTTCCTATGTTTACTGGTCAGCCATTGCCGTTTCAACATGAGTACTGGAACTAGGATTGTCCGCCCCGTTTAAACCCCATTTATTCGCCATTCGCCCCGTCAATCCAACTTAGTACTCGCTCTTTCACGGAGATGACGACCCCCCGTGTATTGTAAGATTTCCATTGAAAGAAGTGGCCACATATCAATGGCCGCCGGGTGATGAGAAGTTTAAGGGTCTTGAGTAGGAAATGTAGTTAGTCGCGTTGGACATTGACCGCGGAGGCGAACAAGTAGGGAAACAGTGGGCGGTCACATTGCCCAACGGGAGCTGTTGAAAACGATGTAACTTGAAACCAGTGACAGAACGGCGATACATACATACCATGGCGTTGCAGCCGAGGAATGTAACTCATAGCCGATTGGCTCCCAGGAGCGAATTCCGTAAACATCGTCCGAGTCCCTGAATGATGATGTGGGGAACCTGTCATAGCTTTCCCTGCCCAAGTCAACGTCAGATGATAGCACTATGATAGCCCAAGTTCGCTTGCGCGCCGACAGTTGGAATGGAAGGATTGTTTCATCAGGCATAGATTCTGAGGCCAGCTTGACCTGCCCAACGAGGAGTCTTGCGGGGCCTGGAAGGTCATGTTCAGGAACACAGATATATCGACCGATGTCATGTCCTAATTATGAAGGGAAGAGAAGTACCAGGAGGCGATGGTCAAACCTCAGGTTCAAGTTGACTGAGAATTGCCAGGTCCCATCCCCCATGAGACCCACTGCAAACATTGAAAAAAGGAAGCAACTACTAGCATCCTCAAAGAGCCATTCTTGAGATCAAGCCCGACATACAGCTTTGTCCCAAAAGGTGATCTCGTATTGTGGTCAAGACGTTATAGTCCTCCCATCCATCTCCACGTCAGATGACAAGCCAGGTTTGCAGTCCAGAACAGAAGACATCTTCCGTCGCGCGTGATCTATGCCCGGTGCCGTCTTGTGATGATGCAATGCAAAGCAAGGTTGCCAAGTGACTCTGCGTCGAGTCTGCGAGACCTCCGATTGAGAGAGGCTTTACGCCTGTCACGTTGCATCCCAAAGTGGGAGACGAAAATCGACATAATGGGTCGAGGTGTGGGGGAGGATGGCAAGATTAGAGGTGTAGTGGAATCGACGCAGAGAAACACGTGAAGAGTTGTAACTGAACCTCGCTTCGTGTCATAATCCATTTACTGTTCCAATGCCATTCTAGGGCCCTTTCCGACCTACTTACTACCCTTGCCAATAAGTTATGTACACCGTTGCTTGTTCGGCTCCATGGTCAACTGGCTTTTCACTTCCTGACTTCGTTATCACCGAAATTTATCCCAAGGCATTGATCTTTCTTTCCTATTCCAGCAGTCGCCCAAATGTTCACTATTACTTGCACAGCCTGTTTCTGCAGCGTCAACTGGAGATACTCAAGAAACCCCGTTCAACCTCTCGTTTTGTTTGCCATATCTCCATCGAACGACGTTTATACTCTAAAGTATATCTTGCCGCCGTGGGTTCTCGACTTCCTATTCCAGATACTAAACCTCCTCACTTCCATCCATTTTCAAGTTACACCACCACCACCACATACACCACACCTTCGCAATGGGTAATTACCGCCATCACTAGTGTCACCCATTACCTTTGGTGCAGATACATGTGCAACTCGAGTGGACGAGGAAGAAGGGGTGGGCCCCGTGGGTACAGGGAAGATTGTAGAAGTGAGAAGATGGACGTTTGGGAGCGAGAGCGGAGAGAGGGACGAGACTCCCATCATGGAGACGGCCTACACTCGCTGGAGAACGTGCTGTCGTTCTATCTGGGATGTTCTAGCCAAGGCCACATTGGAGAAGCGAGTCATCGATGCGAAGGAAGCGGATAGGAAAGAACTCGGGTACGAGTGAGCATGAGCATGAATCATGGAAGGACGCCGTGAAAGAGGAACGGAGGATGTGCAGGCCCGTGTACTGAAGGAGGGAGGACTTGTGGGTACTTGAGGAGACGGTGACTTGGAGAGGGTTGGCCGGGATCGAGAGGTTGGTCTCAGTGTTGGTTTTGGTGTGCAGCGGGACTCTGGCAGTCGACTCGGTGTACCAGCATTGGCGTGTCCATGGTATCGAACGACAGGTCGAAATCGTGGTCAGTGTCGATCCCGAGATTTGCCTTGGTGTGGATTGCTCCATTATTGTGGTTGATGCCGAATCGCTCAAGGGTGGGAAAAGGATTTTTACAGGGATAGGGTATGATGAATGTATCTGACGAGGCTCGATCTGGAGGAACCCGATCGGTGGTGACTTCGAATTGTATGGTCCAGGTGGGGTATCGTTGACTTCGATTGTTTTCCGGTGGAGAAGCTAATGCTGTGGATACTACGCATCTTTTACCTCTCGCATAGAACTCACTTCACAAGTATGCTTATTCTTATGAGGTTTATTTAGGCCACCCGCTATCTCTGTCACAACTCTCCCCTGAACGCTTGCCACTTTCTAACTTTCGTTTACAGTAAACGTGGAATAGCTCAAACTTCTCCATTTTAGAGTCATACAGGACATTGTATCGATATCGTACAAAAGTTCGGACTAGTTGCTCCCAAACCTCCAGGCTCTTAGTTGCAAGAGCCTTTCTGCGTGTTGAAAGCCTGCATATCTGGGGCCTTGCAGCAAGTCCAGCAGGGATGACTTTCCACCCCTTTATTGTTAGAATAGTATCCAGGAGGACACTGTGGAATGTAAGGCCAGCAGACTTTCCAGCAAGGATCGTCGGTATAGAGATTAGGAGCGGCATGCGCGACACCAACAACTGCAGTGAGCGCGGAAATCAAGAACGCGGCGGTGAACTTCATGCTGTGATATGGTTATGTTAGCAATCATAAGGATGCGCCATATCACCGACACATACATTGAGTGATCAATAGAATGCGTGAACGGTAGCTCAAAGGCGAATTGTGAATAAAGATCTGAAATAGGCCGCAGTATAAGTGAGGAGAAATGAAAGGAAAGAAGAGGTATACGTACTCTGAATTTTTCGAGGAATCTCTGAGGACTCCTATGTCAATATGGCCCGGTCTTTATAGACTTACAGACGGACTCCGCTGGCTCAGCACCAAAAAGATAGGTTGACAAACGCTGAGGATGCAATTAACTGAATAAAGAAGGGAGATGTATTTCTTAATATTAGTCCGATCGGGACTATCTCAGGATGAGACCACCGTATGCCGAATATGAGTTCACGAGGGCCTGTCCGCGACAGCGTACCATCAAGCTGTGCACATTAATTCTCTAAGCATCGAATGGAAGCAGCCCGTAAAAAATTCCACTTGCCATGTTCAGCCATTGCCGTTTCAAGATAATGCTTCAAGGGAAATTACTGTTGACGAGCACGTTGAATTTCAAAGAATGAAGCCCACTTACGCAGCTGACTTGGAATACTGTTCAGCATACTGATTGTCCGCCCCGGTGAAACCCCATTTATTCGCCATTCGCCCTGTCAAATAGTTCCTGCTCTTTCACGGGGATAGTGGTTCCTGTGAACTGTGAGATTTCCGTTGCTAGTACATATCGGGGCGGTGCCATTGAATGATCCCTGATTCGAGTATAAGGCGAGATTGCATGATTGACACATGTTGACTTGTAAGACTAGGAAGACTCGAATGACTGCTGAGTAGGAAATGCAATTAACTGCATTGGAAATGGGAAGCCCACTGACTAGGCGAAGATGAAAACGTGAGTAACAGCAAGAATAAGTACAAGTGACATTGTCCAATGGGAGCTGACAGAACAGTGGTACTAATCTATGACGTAGCAGCCAATAGAATAGCCATTTTGCCCCCAGCAGCGAATTCCGTAAAGAGTTCCTGAATGATAATGCGGCGAACCTGTCATAGCTTTCCCTGGCCACTGGCAGCGCCCCACCTTTCGTCCCCAAACCAACGTCAGATGATAGCATTATAACAGCCCATGTTCGCTTGCGTACCGACAGTTAGAATGATAGGATTGCTTCATCAGGCATAGACACCAGGTTGACCTGCCCGACGAGGAGTCTTGCGGACCTTGGAAGGTCACTTGAACAGACAAACTGGAGGCGACGCCCTCAAACTCCAAACCTCAAGTTGAATTGCCAAGGTCGCCCCCGAAAGATTGGAAAACGAAGCAACTATCCCCAAAAAACGATCCTTACGATCAAGCCCGAGCCCATCCCTGCGCTTGACTTGCAGACAGGTCTTCTGAGTAGAGCGTAGTCTAAGTTAGTTACCTAACGTGCCTTCAAAGCCTCTTTTAGGCGTGTGACAATTGTAACCGTGCCTCGGTATATCCCGGGATATGTTCTCTTCCCTTCCGAGCGCGCTATGTTTCTCGATGCTACACGATTTCGGTTGTTCATTTTGAATCCTCCAGCCTGGTCCCGGCGCCCGGTTCCACAACACCTCTAGCCTTGCGATACCCTCCCACTGTGTCTGACCTCGGCCATTATGTTGATCCTCGTCTCCTACTTTGAAATGCGACATGACAAGGTAGAAGATTCCACACCAACTGCTCTCACAGCCATCTAAGAGGTGAGGCTCTTGAAGGATCTGATTCAGGGTCGCTTGGCAGTCTCAATGCCTTGCATCATCGGAAACATAAGAATCGAATGACAGCCCCTTGACATTCGATCCCAGGATGCTTGACGATGGACTATCCAGACGGCCTCAGATTAAACAGATCACGGCCTCTATGCCGATGGGAGATGTCTTCCATTCTAATGGTCATCGTTTGGACTGCACACCTGGCTTGTCATCTGACGTGGAAATGCAGGATGGGGAAAATTATAATGAGGAATGAGGGTCTCTCTCGCATCATCGACCCCAAAGAGGCTATTACAATGGTTACAGGATCACTTGGAACAGAGCTGTGATACGTATGTGCCTATGTTCCGGCCTCGCTCTGGGTCACTTGTCTTGTTTACATCGTACTTGTTCGGCTCCATGACCAACTTCTGATGTCGTTAATCGTGTCCCTGTCCACCGAAGTTGATACCAGGCATTTAGTATCTTTCATATCTCGGCATCCGCTCCAATGTTCATCGTTACTTGCACAACCTGTTTCTGCATCGCATGAAGAAACCTCGTTTAGCCTCTCATTTTGTTTGTCGTCATGTTCATTGACCGAGATATCAATATCTTACTGTGGGTTGGGTATGACGGCCAATATTCACATCAGCCTGAGGTCATGATTATCATCTGACAAGAATGGCGAGTGGTGATTTGACTTGTTTCGATTCCGAAGTAGTACCTTTCACGTCACTCGTAGTTTGTTTTGTCACAGCTGATTAGAATCGATAGATCCCGTTCGCGGACAACCTGCTCGACGTCTTTATTTTCACACAAGTCACCCAGCTTGGAACGGAACAACTGTCGGCCTGTAAAGACGCAGCCAGCTAACAAAGGCGAACGAATGCCAGGAGTGTTATATTCGGAAAGCAGGTCCGTCGATTCCTGGCTGCAGAGGCTTCAAAATGCTAAGCGGCTACAAGTCCACTCTGTGACTAAACCCCATTCTAGTGTACCGCCCACCTCCTTGGTGATTGATATGCACAGGCTTATTGATTCTTGGCTAAAAGTCATGCTTACCGGTGCCATTGTCGCAGCTCCTCATGTTCATACGCTTGACATATTCTAGAAAATCATTCTAATCTTAGATCAATGGTCTAGTCCTTACTGGACTGGACTGAGATTCAGAATATATCTCTTCGTGACTCCGCTATTTGGACATTCACTCACGTCTCCAATTTCATGGTTTTTTCATTTATTTATTTTTGTGCTGGGCTGGTGGCGTTTGATCAACGTTTATAAAGCTAAGCGATGTGGACATGAAAGTTCTCAAGAGTTCCCTCAAAGCACTCGAAGTATGCATACCTCTTCTCCTTCATTTCTCCTCACTCATACTGTGGCGTATTCCAGATCGTTTAATTCGCAACTCGCCTTCGAGCTACCGTTTCCTTCCTGCCACTCAGCGTATGTGTCAGTGATGTTATGGGTTATCCATAAGATTGCTAACCCGACGATATGATAGCATGAAGTTCACTACCGCGTTCTTGCTTACCACGCTCAGCGCAACCGTTGGTGTCGCACACGCCTTTCCTGGTGTACGTCTCGACCCTGCTTGCTGGAAAGTCTGCTGGGATTTCATTCCGCAATGCCCTTCCGGAATGTACTCTAACAATCTGGGGACAGAAAAGGATCTCTGTTGGACATGCTGCTTCGCCCCAGATTTCGCCATACAGAAAGACTCTTGCCACTAGGAGCCTGAAAGCGTGGAGCTTAGCTATTTTGTACAATATTGATACAACTTCCTCTACAACTCCAAAATGGAGAATCTGAGTTTCTTGAACCTGGCCATTCGATTGGTCCTGCAAATTTGAACAGTAATAGCCACCGTCTGCGGCGTCCAGGGAGAGGGATTCATTGCATCACGAAGGCACGCTTGGATTCTCAAGACATAGATACCATGCCATGCAGTTATATCATACTTATCACTGTTATTTCAAGGACGATCATCTGAAATACGATTTCACGGCAGACACATTTCAAGGCAGTATACGATGCACTGGCAATCAGACTGAGTCAGACATCTCAGCAATATGTTGGTTGATTCCAATTATGGGCCATTAGGCAACCGTTTCTGCATATCACTTCCGTCCGCGCGCCGGGATGCGGTCTGTAGGATCGGGGACATGAATGTCAGGATAACGTTCAATCACAACTCGATTAAGCAGAACACGTACATGTCCGCGAGGAACGACGGGGGGCTCAGCGCTCCAGAGTAAGTTATCGTGTGGGAGCTTGATCTTGGTGATGCAGAGACGTCCAATTAGAATGATGACTACACTAAAGACTAGCCAGACATACCACATAAGTGTCATCGCAAGCAGGCTCGATGTTGAATAGACCGGGTCCACGGTAGGTGAAAACTCCTTCTCCAGCGTCGGGGGCCTAAAAATAGGCATAGTAGTATGAAACAACCTAGCGGGGCGGTTAGAGTATTATGGCAATAAACTCACGCGAACCGCAGCATATATGTCCAGCATTTGAGCGTTCAGATCAAGAATGTTGATGGTTTGCCCACCATCTGCGACGGATTTTACTTCCCACTAGAGCAAACACGTGAGGTACACAAAATGATAGCCCGAGCGAAGTAAATTTCGGGAACATAGTTATGGTGACGCTGTGGAGGGCTGCTAAGTGAAGAGGCAGAGAGTTTGATGAATGTGATTCTGAAGCTTCTTCATCTCCCCTAATGATGTCGCTGTGAGTTATTCTATTAACCATACTTGGTAAGTGGTTTCGCCTCTATGTAGCAACGTTTGCGCTGGCGCCGGAGTTCGGGAATGGATCGCGCAGAGGCATAATATGACTGGGACCGATAGTGGGTTATCGCTGGTTTGTTACGCGAACGAGCTCCAGCAACAGGGTAAGCATCTTGTGCCAGGATTGCAGCGGCCGAACGTTGAGATTAAAAAAATTGAAGCATTCAGAGGGAGTTGGGTCCAAGTCGGGTCTTGGTTTCTGTAATAACTTGGTAAACATTCACCAAATTGGAACAAGAACGCAGGAAGGTTTTATTGTTCCAGTCATATGCATAGTTTCCATCAACAATTCTATCAGCAGAAACCCACCGACTCGATGCACGGCTCCCTAGGAACTTGAAAGATGCAGGCCTGGGGGATAGCTTTACGACGTGGACGGCGAAACGATGTTTGTCAGGTTTCGGATACATAAAAGGTCTGTACATACTGTTCTGCATCGGACAATCGATGAAGTTCCTTCGCAGGGCCACATTGAGTCTTGCCGCTATCACTGAACTGTTTACGTCGATCAGGTCCGCTTTCACCGGTTTTACTGATTGTTCTGACGGTCTCTAGATTCAAGGCTCAGTGTCATTGCAACATATGCATTACTTGTCGCAGACCTTCCCAAAAGACCACACCGTGTTGTCCTCCTGAAGCGTGATAGATCATTGAACAATGGTCCTTCGAGTTCGCATGATCATACCCAATTCTCAAGACTCTTTACAGCGAACCCACAACCTTGAGGATCTGTTGATACTCAACGGTACTGCGTAAGCCGATACATGATGGAACACTGGTGTGATGGTGCCGATTGCAATGGGTTGTTGGGACGGACGGTTGAGATAGTACGTTAGGTGGACTAGTGCGATGACGAAGGATAAAAGAGCAGAAAAACGTGACTCTGACATCAAAACTTCTTGTACCTCCAATCAACGTTAATCAACTCTCGCTCATACTCCTTTTCCTCGAATTACCAATGGTCAAAAACCCAGTGGGCTTCTTCGATCTTGACTATCCCTTGTGTCCCAAATTTACTGACTTGGGCGTTGGTCTCCTCGACATTCAGCACATCTTCCAAGTGTTCAACGTTCATTCAGCACCCGCCTCGAATCATTCCCCCCTCAAATCCCGCCATACCTCTCTTGCCAGTGATGGAGACTAATCGTACCGCAATGACGGCCCTTCTCAGAGCGCTCCGGGGGATGGGGTGCCCTTGATAGCATCGACGGAAGTGCAGGTCCTCAAAGTGGAGCTCTGGATGACAGGGCAACCGTCGGCGGTGGAGCTGGAGATGCAGGCGGCACAAGACGTTCTCCAGACATCGGCCTCGAAGCGAATGCATCCCAGGTTCTCAAATTCTGGGATCTTGGTGGGGAGAGTTTCGTTCATCATCTTCCTATCTTATTTGCCGGTATAGGATTTCGTTCTAGTCAATATACTTTCTCTTTCTCTTTCTTCGAGTTTTTTTACATCAGTGGGTGGTTCCTTCGTATCTGGGAAACCAATATGATCAATCTGATTCTTGATCATGCTCTCAATCTTTGATGCGATATACATTGCTTGAGAATCACAATTTGACTAGTACTCCTCAGTTTGACTTGCATCACTTGCTCGGGAGGTTACTAAGATCCAACTCTATCCAATCACTACCACTTGTCCGTTCCCTCTTCTTGTTCCACCAATCTCGCTTTTCGCCGTTCTTCCCCACAACTGAAAAGATAAGGGGTCAGGCGTAAGGTGCGTTAATATGTCGGCCCAAGAGTGCGTACCTTCCCCCATGTACCATTCCCTATACGAGGCTTCGTTATACACATAGCAGTCGCCAAGAGAATTATCATCCTTCTTGTCAGAGGGCAGCGTGATACATTCCTTCCCCCGCCAAGCCACACCGTCACTTTCCTTCTTGCACTTCGCAAGGTCTATCGGTGTCGAGCCAGTGTAGGGCGGCTGATGATAAAACGGTGACTTCTTGCGCTCGAAGCCTTCCTGACAGGGTGATAACCCCTTGCTAATATCACTGTCGTGTACAACATCAACAATCAGCACGATAGTAGACAACTTGAAGGTGATGTACGTTGGATCTTGGGGACCTGAAAAGCATGTCCCTTTTATCTTCTTTTGGTCCGAGGTGAGAAGCATGTTCGGCCACACTAGCCCGCAAGTGACTGGATGACCCAGGGGGTTCAGCGGCCAAAAGGCAATTCCTCCCACCTCACTGCCCTTACGAGTCCCGCAGGCTTGAAGAGTCCCGCCAGGCGTAGTTCTGTACAGATGCTGGCTGGTACTCGGAAACTGAGCCAGGTGACACGGATGTACTGGTGCACTACGCGATTCTCTGTGAACAATGAGTGCTAATGTGAAGTCATGGATAGAAATATACGTACAATGATGATTGCGGCGCGTCCATGCGGCGTACGAGGCCTTCCTTGAGGGTATTGTTAGACGCAAGAGGGTATGCCAGGGCTGGTGTGACGATGGAAGCTAGAAGTTGGAATGTCAAAAGGAACGGCATAGCCGTGGAATAATGGAGCATGAAATAGTACGTTAGTTGGTGATAAATGCGATGAAGAACCAGCTTCATCGCGAATACTTCAAGGACGAAGGTTCTTTATATACTAGTATGTAAATCATGATGCATGATGTTTCACGTCTGAGGTTACCAACATATTTATAGTAGAGTGAGCACATAATTGCGCATATACTACTTATCCCAGTATAACGGCAGTGCCAATCCTCTACTCATCTGAAGTTACATACCTTAGATTGAATTTGTGCTGCTGGGCCGAGTCGGGGGTGGTATCATACCATCCCCAACCATACCATACCTCCTGCCAGTTTTCCACGGACAGCGCCGCCCGCTATTTTCAATTCTTGAAATCGGTCGTGTTTGGAAATACATAACTTGTTGTCTCAGGAGTCCGTTGTTCCAATAAGCAATTTAGCTGAGAAGCCAACGTTCTATTGTTGTGAGGTTTGCGAAAAGGTGCAACTCCCGTGACTTGCCATGAACTTCACCAGCTTAGTAGAGAGACGACGCGCAAGCCTATCAGTTGGCTGATGGGAACTGAAGCTAGGCGAAGGTGTATACCTCTGTATACCTTCGCTTACCTTCGCTGACCATCAACAATTTCACCGATGAGGTTCTCAAGATGCGTATGACAGTCATTTCAGGCCCGTCCGCTGGTCACAATGTTGAATCGCAATCTGCTATATAGTTGCCTTGGGCACTCAGGCTCACGTATGGCAACGGGCTGAACGCCACTGATCATACATCATGTCGGATTAGCGACGTTTGTTTCAGGTCTGATTGAGTAAGACGTTTCGACTAAGAAGACAATCGATCGCCAATGTACGAAGTCGACTTCTCGTCCAATTCCATTGGTAGCGCTCCAACTTTGCCATCACAGCACAAAGCAATCGTATTTCTGCCAGTGGGTGGTCACCAAAGAGCAATCAGGGTGCATCCACTGCGGCCGACTCGGATGCGTTTTCTCCTTTCGCAGTGAATGTCTCCCCGGGCACTATCTACCCTCACGCCCTTGCTCGCCATGGAGGTCATGTTGAAAGTTACAAGCACAGTGACCAAGCCTGCCAAACACAACTTGGTCAATGGCAGTGGCCATACTCACTGTATATCCGAATGATGGCCATCATAAAAAAGGCTACATCATCTCTTGCCAGGCAATAACGTCCTTTTGATACATAAAACTACTGTAGTGACAGGTTATAGCGTGATATATGCAGGACTGTAATTACAGGTCAAACGTTATATATCACGAATCCACGTGATGTTCAGATTATGGTGGGGTGCACGTGGTCCCTCAACGTTGGGCACATTCCCCGCCACCCGTTTGGTTGCGCCCCCCCGCCTCAATAAATCCTTTTATATCCGGGGTTCTTTTCTGTCAATCAATTCATCGCCGTTCCTGAAATATAGATCTGGGAGTGATCTGGAATAGTGGGCAGCTTGGCAGCGCAGGGTATTAATAGTTTGCGATCAATGATGGGCGTTTAAACATTGAAAGCCTTATGTAGGAACCATGCACGGAAATGATAGTTCATGAAAACATAGTCAACAGGAAATCTCCTTTCATGTCCCTAGCAACCATGCAAATATCATGGAACAACTAAATTCGGCAGAAACAACTATCGCCTATGGCATAGGAACAAGAATCATGACATTATAAGTATGTGCAGTAACATAAGAAGCGCCACGAAACAAAACTTGTGAAACTACTGAAATTCCCAAGCCCAGCATGCGCAGCCCCGATAATGTAACCAAGAATGACCAAGATGATTGTACAAGATATGTGAGCTACTGAGATTACGGACAAGGCCCTGGATGAGAGCTATAAAGACTCGGAATCTTCAAAGCTTTCTCTTCTTCGCCACCCTAGGAAATAATGACGGTGTCAGGAACAACGCAGTGAAATTATAGTGTTTACCTTGAATTGCTCGGCTTTGCTGGAATCGGAACTGCCACATCCATGAAACAAGAAGTCAGATCGTCGACTGCCCGCGTCCATAGATCGCCATCACCACCGGCCAAATGCCAGCACTTCAAGCCGATCAAAACCGTAATTAATCCATTAGGACCACCCTTGCGTAATGACTGGATGTTGTGGCTTGATGGGCGCTCTGGATCAAGTGTGACAGGTAGGGTGCCACGGGTGCGTGCTTTCCTCCATGCTGGTTGCAAAGTGTTCCACCAGACCAACCACTCCAGGCCGAATGTGGTGGGGTCGGATATCTCTGGTGGGTGGGAATAATCTCTTGTGAGCAGCCACTCAGAAAGGGCTTCAGGTCGACTTTTGCATTCAGGAAGCCTGGACTAGAATGGTTAGGTTAGCACAGATGACGTGATACATTCCAGAGCACTTATACTTACCGACATGACCTCGTCTCCAGAAAATGCCCCTTCAAATGTGAACCAGGCGGTTACACAATGATCCCAACTCAGTCCGGCAGTTTTATCGGTGATGAATTCATGTGCAAGTCGCAGCCACTCTGGGGCCTTCCGTGATGCATCCGTAAGAGGCATGATCTCTTTGGTTGCGGGTGCCTTGCGCAGACGCTGACTCCTTCCACCTTCACCTGTAGCTTCCCCTGTAGGAAGAGCAGTTTGTTTCACGGTGCGTTTCTTTGGAACGGTGGCTATGCTCAACCTTGTTGATCGTGCTGTCCTTGAGTCACTGTTGCTGGAGGGAGCGACTGGACTCAGAGGAGCAAAGGATAAAGGTACTGAAGCCAACAACAGGTTAGCGGCTGGCGCACTGCCTGGAGCGGCAACTACTGGGTAGATAGATGGTGACGCAGAGGAAGGGGATTGTTGATTTTCGGGTGGAGGGGTGCTCAAAGGGCGCGTGAAAGGTAAGCGTGCATTCTCCAAGTAAGCGGCAGATTGACCGTCCACAGGCATCAGTGTGTGTTCAAGCGGCGGCTCAGTGGTGTGTGAATATGGTAAAGAAGGGTGGGTTCCCATGCGTCTGTGTATTGACGATGCTCCATCTGCAGGATTGAATACGCTTCGCAAGAGGGGATCAATTACGTCGTCTAAAGGCGGATCTGGTGAGGAGGTGGATGCAACGATAGAATGTTGAGAGAGGGGATCGATTACGCCATCCGAAGGTGGATCTGGTGAGGAGGTGGATGCAACAATAGAATGTTGAGAAACATGCGGCGGTAGGAACGTGGGATAAGAGGGGTCGAGGGTAGCACCTGAGAGACTAGGTACATTGTCTGCGGAAGGCGAGGACGTGGATATAGAAGGTGCCGGTGAGATAGAATGTTGATGAGCACCAGAAATCATTTTCATGTCGACTGTGCTGGAGAGCGCGGCCATGTCAGCCACTGTTGTTGGCAAGTCATCTACGTTGTCGGATTTGATGACGATAGCACGACTTGCACACAGGTTTGAAGCTAGTATTGCATATTCAGGCCCAAAGTCGAACAGAAAAAAATGTAGAACTCACGAAAGACCTGTTTGACAAATCCAGCAAAGGGTTTTAAGAATGTAGCATGGAAGGATGGATGGGCTGTTCCAAAAGAAAGGCCAAGATCATTTTTCCCGCAATCATATCCGAAGACAATAATTCACGAATGGGACATTGATGATTCAAGATTGTGATGAATACATACCCAAGCGTTCTGATCTTGCCGCCATTGATTGGTTCTGGGCCTCCCACCAGGACAGTGAATATCCACCCGGTCCTGAGAGCCAGTTCTTGGAAGAAATCGTCTAACACGTTTGGTAAAGCTGTAATGGCGCTGTAAGTATTCACACGTCAGTTTACATTATTGTGGTACGTAAGTTAAAATGCACATACATGGTGTAGCTTTCTGGTGTGTGCACTTCTTCTGATTTGGAATCGTCAGATCTGGTGATCTTTGCAGCCACCGCTTCAGCATATATCGCCTCCTTCAACTCTGTTGATTCTGCTTCAAACGCTTCGGCAGTGAGCTGTTTGATCATGCTAAGGATTTGCTTCTGGGTAAGTCCCTTGTCCTTGATTTCGGCCTTGACCTTGTCGCATACATGCTCATTATAATATTGGCGGGAGTAGATTTCCAGGTATTGGGGTCGATGTTGTGGTTTCATTTGGATTTGAAAATGTTTCACGCCATTACGCGACTGCTTACTGATCTTGTTATTATTAAACCAGGTCTTGAGGCACTGATACACTTCTGTTCAAGATGGGCTTAGTGCAATAGATGTCAACATTACCTTTTTTTGTTTGGTAATGAGTGCCTGTTGATAAGAATCTGACTCCTCCCTGTCAACAGGAACTGGGATATTGGGGTCTTGGGCTTCTAATGGCCAATGAGAGAACCATTCACGGTGTAGAGCAGGCCAAAAGAGTGCCAGTTTTTTCTGTTTCTGCTTTT
>QFEU01002148.1:0-16607 GCA_003316345.1 Tricholoma terreum
TTCCCGGTGCCAGAACACGAATCATTAATTTCCTCAGTGTTGAACCAAAAGGTCTATGTGTTCAACGATCAACGTTCTGATGGGAACGATGGTAGGGGAGAACAATAGTAAGGAGTATTTTGGGAGCAGTCGGAGCGCGATTTAGAGCGCTAATAGTGACACGACAAGGAAAAATGAACTTGACACACTGAAAGGTTATTGATTTGCACAGCCATCGAAAAGAACCGCACCCGCTTCGTCCTCAGAGCCTCTATTCGAGTCCCTGTTTAATCAAAGCTGAAAGGCTAGCCTCCAGTCTGGCAATGGCCGTCCCCTAATTCTGGCTCTACTTCCTACGAACATATGGAACTGTCATATCAATGGGGGAAAAACATGGAACAGACAAATTCAATGCTAAGCCATTTGGGTAACCTGTCACTGGCAAGTTGAGCGGCTTCAAGTTGAACGCACTCTCTTTACTCAGGCTCTCCCCATTCCTCTTTCCATAATCAGCACCAGACGCAGCAGCCTTTACGTTGAAGCAGTCTTCCATATCTCGAGGCTGCGATGGATGATAATGATGTAACACTCAGGTATCTTACATTCAAGGGGAAATAGTTATACTACTGTTAGGAAGCAAAAAACGACTTGCGCACAGGTAGAGCGCCTCATGAATCGTGATCTCGCGTCCAGTTCCATCTACATATGTAGTAACACTTGAAGACTGTATCTATTGCTCAATTGCACGCTATTATTTACTAGATTCCTGGGGTAAGTTGAACGTTTCAAGGCGATACAGAGAAATGGGCAAACTCAAACTCAAGGAAAAAAGGGGAACGTAAATATATATAATTTTCATAACCAAGGTATACAAAAAAAAAGAATATAAACAAGAAGTATATAAGAAGTAAAAAATGAAATAAAGAAAAAGACCTTTACACCACAACCAACCGCAAAAAAACCCTAGACCACAACCTCCAACCAAGAGAATATGTACAAGAAACCAGAAAAAGAAAAAGACCAAAATATACCACAACCACACAACTCCCCCCCACACAAAACCTAGACAAACCTCTTACTCGACCCACCAAACGATGACCGCGGACCCAACGGTTTCCCTCTTCTTTCAACCTTCTTCGTCTGATTTGTCAACGACCCAAGCGGAGCACGAGCTTCAGGAGATACAGCACGCGGCAAAGACGAAGGTGAAGGTGATTTGCCGGTCGGTAAGCGTGATGACTGTGTGGGTGGTATGCGGGAAGATAGAGATGGGCGCTTGGATGCGGGTGGGAGGGACGAGGACGATGAGGATGATTGACGGGTGTGCCGAAGGGTGGTGGTGGTGGTGGTGGGTTGTGCGGGGAGAGACATGCGAGGAGTAAGAGTGGGCTTGACGGAAGATGGGGATGGAGCTCTGGGTTTTGACGCGAGAACAGAGAGGGGAGTACGACCGGAGGAGGGAGCAACAGTCATCCTCGGGGCAGGAGACAGCTCAGGAGGAATATTCTGTCAAGATAAACCTCGTTAGCTGGAAAGTCCTGAGAAGAATAAAAAAAGGAAGACTCACCTCTTTCCGGTCATTCTCCTCTTTCTCCCTCTTCTTCCTCTCCATGCGCTCCTTCCAGAAATCCTTCATCTCCGTCGTCAAAGTCCACTCGTCCTCCGAGTCCTCCTCCGCCACCGCCAAACACCGCCTCGGGGGAGTAGGAGCAGTAAGCGTGATCGGGGGAGCATAAGGTGAAGCACAAACCACCTTCTCCCGCTGGATCTCATCCTTCCTCGCCCTCCGTCGATGCATCTCCTCCAGCGCCTCCGCAGCCTGCTTCTCAAGACCGCGCAACGTGGGGTGCCCCATAAACCGGTGGATAGAGCTCATCCTAGCGCAACGCCGGATCTCTTCTCCGATGTCCACGGTATCCTCGTCCTCCATCGACCAACCGCTGTCTTGTTGTTGCAGCTCCACCTCCCGAAGATCGACGTCCATGAGTCGTTCCCCGGTGTCGCCGCCCTTGCGAAGAAGGTCCTCGATGTCCAAGGACTCGTCCTCCACGGCGACAGACCCTTTCTTCGGCTCATCTCCACCGCCACCACCATCTCCAACCCGTCCTCCACCGCTCCCCAAATCCGACCCAAGTCCAGGCGGTTTCGAGACATACATCACCCAGGGTATCGGCTCCTCCTTACAAGTCCCCAACTCCACCTCCTCACCATCCAACACGAAGACGCGCTCCTTCACCACTTCCGCAACAACACTCCCCGTCTTGTCCTTGTCCTTGTCCTTCCGCCTCCCACTCTTCTTTCTCGACTTCACCCCCTTCTCTCTCTCCCTCTTCACCACCTCCCTAAGCTTCTCAAGTCCCGCCTCGATCTCTGGCAACGTGATCTCCTCGTCGGACAAAAACGATCCTGAATCATCCGAGGTAGTAGGAGAAGAGGACGATGTGAGATTGGAGGGAGGGACAGGGGCGTGGGGAGGGGTGACTGGGACCGGCTGGATGGAGGCGGGGCGAGAATCTGAGTGTACCTGGCCATCTACATCGTCGGGCGAAGAAGACAAGAGATCGGAGTGAGGGGTAGCTGCGACCGGCTGGATGGAGGCGGGGCGAGAATCTGAGTGTACCTGGCCATCTACATCGTCGGGCGAAGAAGACAAGAGATCGGAGGGAGGGGTAGCTGGGACAGACTGGATAGACGTGGGGCGGGAATCCGAATACACCGGGCTATCTACTGGAGCGCATCAGAGAGTTGTCACGGGGAAGAGGAAGGGAAAGAACGTCACCTTGATCAAAACCGCGATCACCACACACTCTCTCGTCACTATCCCTGTCTCCTCCCAAAGGTAAGCGAGGAAGTAACCGTCCACGCCTGCCTCCACCTCCGCCTAGGATAAAGATCTTCTTCTTGAGTAGACTCTCCGGCCCGCTGGTACCTTCCATCCCCACCAACGTGTCCTCGTTGGCACCTGAAGTCTCCCCCGAAGCCTCTGCCGCTGGCGACTCCTGTATTCCGACTATCCGCACAGTGTCCGTAGCAGGATCAGGACCAGGGCTGTCGCCGACCCAGCAGGAGATAAGGATAGCCAGGACGGTGAGGAAGTCGAGAAGTCTTTGACGGGAGAGAGTCGACAGAGGGAATGGGGAGGGGAGGCCGGCGAGGTTAGGCATGGGCGACCGTGGAAGTCCTTCGCTGGCATGGCCTAATACGTCCATAAGGTCGTCGCGGAACGAGGACGCCTATAGGGATATTGGAGTTAGTGTGATGCGATGTGTACTAGACGAGGGTTACATACCTTTAAGGACATGAGGTTACCGTACAGGCGTTGTGCGAGGATCTGCAATCGCGCCGCGTGCAGTAAAACAACACGCGTTAGATTGAGTCCATCTAACATGACGCGGAAGTTGCCGAATAGATCTATAAAGACGTCCAGGAAAGAGGACGACTACGGGAACATCTTGCGTGAGTGTGGGGTGCTATGTATTAGATGAGGGTTACGTACTTTTATTGACATCAGGCGAACAAGGCGTTTTGCGAGGACATCTAACCGCTCAAGGTGCAGAGGGAAAATACACGCGAGGGCCAGGAGGAAGGCGAGACAGAATAGGAGGACGAAGAGCCAGTGCCGTAAGGACCAGCCCGAATGGTGACCAGAGGGATCGTGCTTAGATGGAGGTGGCGGTGGCGGTGGGGATGCAGGTGGAAGGTCGGTCTTGTCAGCCAACGTCCCGCGGACGAACTTGTCGTGCGAGGAGGCGGACGGAGGACCTCTCCCGTTGACCCAAGGGGATCCCATTCCAACAACAACAAACGCAGGAAGGCCATCGGACTTTTCGGAAACATGGGCTTTAGTTCCGAGAAGCACAATGGCAGCGACACCAAGTGCGTAGAGGAAGATGAGCGTTGGAAGGATAGGGAAGACAGCCGGTTCTGGGAGCAAGACTGGCGTGACCCTGGTTGGCGGTGGGAGGATTTGGATCGTATAAGTGGGAGAACGGGGTGGAAATTGAGGAGAGCGATTTTCTGTTGGCATAAAAGCCAGAAAGGATACGAAAAGTAGCTTTTGTAGGTGGACCACCAGAGGCCCAGATGAGAATAAGGCAAGTAGTTGAGACATGAGTGCAAATTGTAATGATTTCCAGTGAAGACATCGCGACTTGTTATACACGATGAGGAGGCTAACATCGTCCACAGTTGGGTTGGCTCAAACAGGATTGACGACCGTCAGTCAGATTAGCCACGTGACCAGAGACACATCACCACGCGTTGCCTTGAGCTTGTCACGTGCCGAACTCGAGGCAAACAGGTCCACCTGTACCAACAAAGGAATGCCGAGCCACCCGTAACTTTAAATAGAGCTATATACATTCTGTATTGAATCGAATCAGTATACCAAAGATCTCGCCTTCGCTTCCAGTTACTTGAACCATACTAATAATGCCCATCTCACAAGAGTTCATACCCTCAATATGGGGCAATTGGTTGGGCGACAAAGCGAACAACATATGGAAAGACGTAGGTCCCCTCTTCAAAAATTCCTCGGACCGACATTCATCGCAACTAAAAAATAGAGCATCAACCCATACCTCAACCACTTCATCGAAAGTCCATGGCCTTCATTATCTTACTGCCCGCCAAAAGAAACTCGCGACGTCCTCGAATGGAAGCAGAAGCTGCATGAAGACCTAGCCACGTTGGCAAAAGGAACAGTACCCATGGGCCGACCAGGACGTATCACACCTCCCACATACGGCGTCATTGCTGGACAACGGGTCAGCCAACTCGGTTCATTTTCACAAACGCCGGATCATGAGCCCGCGGGAGTCCATCAACACACACCTTCACGTAACCCTATAGCACACACCTTCTCTGGGAACGAAGACACACCGCAGGCGATGACACTCCCAAAACCCAGCTTTGAGATCCGAACTTCCTCTTCGACACTGCCAGCGCATTTGGCAGACTTGTATGCCTCGACCACACCATTGGGTATCCAGTCACTTGATGACGACGTCTCCGACGAGAACAAGCCACCGTTGCATCCGTTTGAGGGGGAGACAGCGCAGAGTCCGGTTATGCTACGAGGAGCAGAGATTATCCCAGAACCAAAGTTTCGCGTAAAGCGCGAGCCGTTCGCGGTTTTGCATCTTGCTATTGCCCAGGAGAAACCTGAAAGCGACATGACACAGCAAGAGGATGCGAATTACGAGAGTCAAACGGCGTATGGGGATGGTCGGTTGAAGGGCTTACGACGTCTTCGAGCAAAGGCTCCTCCCCCGATCGATATGAACCTCGTCAACAAGGCACCCCAGCCCGAGAAAGCGTCCGTCCTCACGTCCACGCCCCACGACAGCGCAATTTCCTTGGATGAGATCGCTGTTTCTAGAGTGGAACGAGTCAGAATGACTAGAAAGCGTGAAATTACAAACGCACCAGTGATGTCGAGTGTTCCCCTCCCACCTATCTCACCCATCGCCTCGAGATCTCGTGTGTCGGGCGAGTTGGAGTTGGGGTTGCTATTTCCTGTTCCTAGGATGCCTATTACACCCGGTCGACAAGCTCTTCTTGATGTTCTGAATGGCAAATCCTTGATTGACGAGAGGGTTGGAAAGGATCGACAAGTTTGATGAAGCAGTTTTGCCCATGAGTAGTATGCTAGTCTGGTCGATGTTAATACTTACAATATTGTAAAAGTTGGATTACTTACAGTTGTATAACCCTTATAACTGGCGGGAAAAACACCTATAGGTGGTCAGCTATTCATTTCTTTCTTCCTACTTCCAACCATGACATCGACCGCCGAATCCAGCTCTTCCTGCCACTCTAAATTCTCTCACCCCACTCCAACCACGATCCCGTCGTATTCGGGTTGCTTGGGACAACATATATTCAATACGATTACTTGGATGGCGACAGACTTCGTTGTCCTTCGAGAACTCAAGAAATTGGGATTCGTGGACAAATTGGGCGGGCCAGATGGGGAGTGCGGCTCAGCTTCTCCAAAGGGAGGCAGAGGGCCAGTAGCAGACGCGAATATTTAGTCCGAGCATATCTGGATGCTGCAGCTTGGCTTGCACTCTGGAAAACCTCAGGGCGTCCAACGAGTTGGCAGCAGTGTTTGCGTTTTATTATTTGCATTTGTAGTAGTACTCTTGAATCAAAAATAGAACCAAATAAACCGACACTTCTCCACCGCAACCAACATGTCTTATTTCCTCCCTCATCTTCCTTCAGGATGGCATGTTGATGAGGCTATCAAGTCTGAAGAAGATCGCGTTGTTGTCATTCGCTTCGGTCACGACTGGGACAGTCAGTGTATGACAATGGACGAGACGCTGTACGCCGTGGCAGAGAAAGTTCAAAATTATGCCGTTATTTACCTTTGCGATATTACCGAGGTTCCCGATTTCAACAAGGTGCGTTTCTTTCTTGCCATGTGTCGCCTCGATCATGACTTATTACTGCAGATGTACGAATTATACGATCCCTGCACGGTCATGTTCTTTTACCGGTAATGCTATGCCGTTCTCTGTCTAGTCCATCTTTCTAAATCCCTGAGTATCAGAAATAAACACATCATGATCGATCTGGGGACCGGAAACAACAACAAGATGTGTGTCCATTCGTTATCTGATTTTTGTTGTTCTAAAATTTCGTATCGATCACAGTAATTGGGCTATGGACAACAAACAAGAGGTTCGTTTCTTGTGGATATAGCACATGATCTTCATACTCAACTTCAGTATCAAGATGATCGACATCATCGAGACGGTTTATCGTGGAGCATCGAAGGGTCGTGGGCTTGTAGTTTCTCCGAAAGGTGCATGAATTGGACACTCTCCCTGTGAATTATTCTGACCATTTATCCAGATTACTCTACGCGTTACAGGTACTGAAACTATCTTCTGCTACACAACGTTGAGTGTCCCTGTCGCTTCGAATGTTTCCGCATGTACCTATAGTTGTTGTAATAGATCTTCGATTTCAGACTGCGGTGTTGAAACGTTCCCCCATCAATCATGAGAAATACATAATGTCTCCGACGCCCTTCTCGTCCATCCTTTGTTCCCCTTTTCCTGGTCACCTAGAAGTTCATGCCTTCAACCAATCCTGTTCTTGCTTTCGAAGTCAGTGTATGATATCCAACAAACAACTAGACCTAGCGAACTTGAATGCTGTGCGCGCCTTGCAAGCCATGAGGCTGATCGATCGGCAGTGACCGTGCCCACGTTTCTTACCTCCTTGAAAAGGTGAGGTCGATCTACCTCGTTATAACATTCTCGGGACTGAATCCTTCCCAAACCAGTTACATCGTTGCACTCGACAGACCATGCTCATCTCTCCTTGGGAGTATTCTGGCAGCACACTAGGTCCGAACTCAAGTCACCTGCCTGTGCCAGGCTTGGAATCCAAACGGCGACCAAAAGATGAGATTAATGATGATATCAACCATCATGTACGTGGACGAGACTCCGGCCTTGCCTTGTTGATTGCTCAATGTCTCTTAGACTACCGTGAAACACGCTACCGACACACTCTGTGGTCAAATCCAAACTGCGTTTGATTTGAACCGCGCGTTTACCGATACCAAATATTCGAGCCCCTTTGGTCACTGTTTAACCAGGTATGAGGAGAAGAATCCTCCTACGCTGGAGCACCAGGTATCTCTTCCGGGAACTAGCTTCGTACACCAATTCATGACGTCGATCTTAACAGAAAGTGCTGAAACAAATGAGGGACGTTTATCGCGATATGCCCCAGCCATACAAATATGGCTGGTTCGAAGAATCCTTTCATCTCAAAATCACACGACCAGGATGCGAGTATGAAGGTCTCATCCAACCGCGATCCTACACGATTGAAAAGTTGTTGCCTGAGTGGTATGAGCATGCCGCGATCGCCGGCTACGGGGATTTTAAAGTACTCACAACAAAAGTGGATCGCAACGCCAAGGAAATAACGGCGGACAAATTCATTGTCGATCGCTCTCTTTTAGATCGAATTCGCGCTATATGGGCCGAATATTTTATCCCTGGGGCTGTTCGTGTAGAGCCTTATAAGATCCACCTGTACGGGCCAGGTGGTCACTTCAAGTCCCACCGCGATACGCTCGAACCTGGATTAGTAGGGATGTTCCTTGTCGGATTGGGGGACACGAGTGCGAGGTCTGTGTATGAGTCAGGGCGGCGGCGGTATGAGGGCAACTTTTGCATTGGGGAGGAGAAGCTTGCAGCCACATCTTGCAGCTGGGTTGCCTTCCACTCAGACATGCCACATGCGGTGTCGAAGCTTTGCGATCATGGCTACCGGGCTGTTATCGTGTTCAAGCTATTTCACGACGCAGGTCCAGCGAAGCTGGAAGGTGTCGCTCGAGAGTTGAAAGTCCGCGATCGCATGTCGAACATCCTGGCTGATATTCCTCTGCCTTATGGATTCTTGCTCGATCATAGGTACCGCACGGGCATCTCGAAGCTCAGTGGGTACGATGCGATCCTCCTATCTGCGGCAAAACAGCGTCAGGGGACTGTTGTGCACATCCTTCCTGTTGTGATACGATCACATTCAACCACTTTCTTCAGACATCGATACGACGACGAGAAAGATGATTACCATGCTTGGGTCTACCCTTTCACCTCTGCCCATGTAGATCTGGTGCTGTCGAACGGGGAAAACGTGGAGGCGCAGAAGCGGGCATTCTGGTTCAAGGGAATCAGTGGTGTTCCGTTCTTCAGTCGGGATTTTGTTAGGTCCACCGAGCAGTGGAGAGGCGTTACAGAGGCTATCAGTTATACGGGTAATGAGTCGGATGGAATAAGGGAGAATTCGATCTATCTTTCGTATGCACTCCTGGTGTTGCCAGATAGTGGTGACGAGAGTTCGAGATTCTTCACCGACTTGTACATATAACTCATGTAGCGCCAACGACAATACTCATCCATGATTCTTCGAACCAAATTTCAGGTTTTGTTTTTTCCAAGTCGTTGAAGGCTATCACGGTATACTCTGCCTTGGTTTGTTCGACCAACCGCGTGACCCGGGGCCGCGACTTGACGTACATAATGTAGTAAGTGACTTACATCTGACTTTGTCGTTGGCATCTGCCAGGATGTGCACTGACAGGACACTCAATTTTCAGTTCACCGCTCGCATCTAGCTGAATGTCCATTCACGTTAGGTCCATCTCGTTGGCTCTTGACCAGTCCGGATCGAGACACATCTACTTGGATTCACCTAACTGTCAACCCATATATGCATAGCCTTGCTCTTCTCGCCCTCATTACGATATCCCCTAGAAATTCCCATCTGTGCGTCCAAACTTACCCCGTCACCACTATACCTGACATTCTCAGGCGTCTAAACGAAAGCTGCAGGCCGCAACAGCTGAACTTGATAGCTGGGTACTGCCAGTCCTCCAGCCGGAAGCAACACACTCCCCTCAAACTGTGTGAAGATAGACACGGGGGTTTTCAAATTTCTGCCAGTGGAGGAACAATACAAAAGTCGGGAACGTGGGCCGATACAGCGAAACTGCTCGTTCTCTGCACCATCTCTAATTGTCCTACAGTCTGCTCTCTGGTCCTTTTTTCTTCTATTTGGTCTGAGTCTGGCATCTGTCTGCCCACTGGCAATAAACATGTCGGGGAACCGTGCTTCCATTCACCTGCGTTTCGCCAAACCATTCCTTTTTCGTCCTTGTTTTCCCTTCGTGCCGAAATTCCGTAAGGGGTGAACAAACGATGGGGACTGGGGACTTCTGAAGTGGGTTGTATTGAAGACAAAACAGTCTCATGATCACCGCAGAAGGCTTTCCATTAAGGGTACAGCCCTATTATATCACTAGCTGGCAGGTGCTGTGAGTTTGGAAGCCAGTCCATCTTGGCAATACGTCTTTCTCATCCCCGCGATGTAGGCCCGCTTCCATGCGGGGGTGCCGGAGAATCACTTCGTTTCGTCATTCTTATCCCCTTCTCGCTGATGAACCAGAGGAGTAACTGGGCGAGCGCTTACAATATAGGTAAGTAGCAATGAAGGCAGGCCAATCCTGAGACCACTGGATGCAGAATACAAGCGCTAAACTGACACCAGTTAGCACGAGGCTTTATATTACGCGGAAAGCAGCCATCCTTCGTCATGCACAACTAATGCCTCCGACCTATCCCGGATTCAGGTGCAGCTTACATCGTGGATGAGTCCATCATTGTCAAATATTGCATTCCACACGCAAACATACCAGCTGGCAGGCGGTATGTTCCAATATCTCCGCTATCCTGGATCTGGGTACAACTAAAACCCTGGATGAGTCCATTATTGCCAGATTTTGCCCACATATGACGCGTTTTCGATCGTACGTTGGCAGATATTTACCGTGTCAGCCGCCCGAGCCGCCTATCCTTATAGGCGTGAAGAATATTTGTAAAACGCAAAACCGGCGATCGAAGTCCATGGAAGCTTGCGGTCGTCTCAAAAACATATGTTTTTTTGTGCATTGTGGTTATTCGCTTCAACCACTGATGCCGAACAAAGTAAGCGCTAAGCGAGCGGAAGTGGCCAGGGACCGTGGACGTGACTAGAAGCCCTTCAGGGTCACAGCTGCGGTGCGTGCGGCATCAGTGAGTTCAACGCTCAACCGAACAAGAGATAATCAGTATATCGCACAACTCAAGGAGGTCGAGGCTTGTGGGGCGGTCTCCAAGTCGACGCTCTGTCGGTCACTTCTCTGGACCTCTTTATCCCTAATTGGAAGGCGCGCCATGCAACTCAGGTTCCCGGGTATGGATATCGGGATCGATATCATGATAATCCTGGAACTATTGATCATGTTCACTGTCAATCAACAAAAAACGGAAGAACAACTTGAAGAGGAATAGCCTCTACTTCAATCGATCACAGGTGATTGCTCGACATATTGGTCGGACTTCGGCCGTAATTATTTCCTTCTATTCTGTGTTTGGTGAATGGGGGAGGTCATTGAATATAAAAACTGTAGCAGCGAAGGTCTACCTCAAGCAAGAGTTCTTTTGCTCCTCGTATATCATGATTTCCGCTCGCCTCTTCTCCTTCTTCGTTGTATGTTTTGCGTTCGCCCTCGTTCTGTCGACGCCTACTCCTGATGGAGTTACGCTTTACAAACGCTCAGACAGCACGGCTATCCTGACCATCCTCCAGACAATCAAGACCGATATTGACAGTATCCTTCCCCAGCTTGGTAGGGTCACTGTGCGTCGTTCGCGATAATGGCGCTGATGCACCACACTTCTCAGATTCGGTGGTTGCTAGTGGGGATGTCACTGACGACAGCATCAGGCCTCTCCTTTCCTCTCTTGTCAATACTGCCGTCGCCGCGGTGCAAGCCCTGGCCGGGCTCACGTTGCCCATCACCTTCGTTGCTGACGCAACGTTAGATACTCTCGTGGCACTTGCTGTTACGATAGTCTCGGTATGTTTACCTTCATCAAGTGAAATGATAGTGCCATCCTGATTTCTGCACTCTTCTTAGGCTCTTGCGACCTCCGCAATTAGGCTTATTGTGGTACTCCCCAACCTTTTGGCTACTGTTGTCTTCGTTCTCAGGGCCGCCCTTACTGGGTAACTTTCATCCTTGACCTGCATCGCACCACACTATTCTGACTAGACTGACAGCTTGACCGGGTTGTAGTACCATTGCATATCCCCTTCCTTCTCGTACACTGCTTTTTCATTCTCTTTCATTCTGCCCTCTATCTCACTTTCACCGAGCTCTTGAGTACTTAGACATGCTCGAGGTCGTTTCTTGGATGTCATCGTCAGTAAACCCAAATCAATTGTTGTTTGTACTAGTGTCGTTAGTCCATATCAGTGTTTCAAGTTGATGAAACAGCGAGACATGTGTAAGTAATGGGACAAGATCGAAAGCTATGAATTTTCAAGCCCAACTGTACATACCTAACTCTGAAAAAGGTGGCCAGCCACGGAGAGTTGGTTATACGATGAGATTGAGTACGAACTAGGTCGCCAGTTCACCTCTGACGTATGGTGGCCATAGCATCGAGTCGGTAGTGCTTCGCCATCGTGTTGTATAGAGTCGCTAGGTTCTGGAGTCACGTCAGAAGCTAAGTCGAGATTATAAGTATTGGGATATCTTGTACTGCCGTTCACATCCGAGGTTAGGTTTTGAAATATTGGGTAACCGCACGAAATCTTACTAGTACTTTGTGCTCGAACTTGAAGCGTCTCGTTCCTACATGCGGCACATGCGAATCCGGCTACGAGGCATGTAGATCGTTGTCGGGGCTTTCAGACGTAGCCACGGGATGAGAGGCGTGCGTTTTAATCTTCTCGAGATTGAGGAATGCAAAGCACGTCTGTCTGAGGTGGTCGTGTTATTGCAGCCAGGTATGGGCCCGTACGGATGTGCCTCCGAGTCATGATCTGGCGGAGTGTTTGGGGGTATTTGGCTATCTACGTTAGCATGTGGAGACACGCACAGAGGCCCACACGATCCCTGCTAGAAGTGATCATATGCTAGACGGGCTCATATTTTTGCACCGAAATTACACGGGTCAACATCAGAAATGGCTCGGACAGGCAACGACACAAAGTTACGTCAAATCACGAAGTATCCAAAAAACAGTCGTGACCGCCGTGTTCCACGTGCCATCACGTGCATGACGTATACGCGTTTTGTGTTGATTTCCTTTTGCAGTCTTCCTTGTCCTCGTCCATGAGAATGTTACCCCACAATCCATCTTTGTATACTGAACGCACTTGACACTATGTTTGAATTCCTTGCCTCTTCTCTGTTATCAGCCCAGTTATCGAAGCTAGCAGTCTTATCGTTTCTTGCCTTCGTCCCTATCGTCAACCGGCCACTACACGATCTTCCTTTCCCACTCACTGCCGCCGTCCCGGCGCTTCCACACACAAGGGTGATTCTAAGCTTGGTCCAACAGCTTGCTGTCGTCCCTGTAGTTCCGATTCTTATCGGTTGTTACCTGCTTGGGATCTCTGTTGTCGTGTGGCTCAGAATCAAGGCATACTTCTCTGATGATCTCCACGACCCGCAGTCTCCCAATAGTCATCGATGTCATCACTCTTCCCCCGCCTTCGTAATGGTGGGAATGGGATCTTCTCTAGTGAATGCGAAATGCCGTTGTAAACCTACCCAGCCACGCTCGTCGCCACCAAAGCCCAACAGTGACTTGGCAGCTGACCAAGAAATGGACGAAGCGCATTGTTCTCCTCTACCTCCATCTCCCCCAACCCTGGTCGGACGATTGTCGTCTGGTCTACCTTCCCGTGGCAAGGACTTATGGGACTCTTTATCTACCTTGCCTGTCACACCTTGGGTCGCCTTTTCACTGGTTATATTATGCTTTCTCGCCCCGCACGCTGAGCGGCTGCGCATCCAAACACAACGTGTAACCGGCCTCAAGGTGCGTCGTCCTCGACTAGTACACGAAGTTTAGTTGATGCTCATGCTAAGTTATAACAGTTGTCCTTCTTCTCCGACTGCTTAATGGATTTCTTTGGCATTCTTGGCAAGATGCTTGAAGGTCTCGATCCACTGCCCTGGTTGAATGCTCTTCCCTTCCCCGAGCTCACAATCCAGGTTAATCTGTACCCCAACATGCTCCTTTGCCCGCCCCCACTGCCGCCTCTGTCACCTCAGTGGATCTTCGGCGTCTTGGCTATTATGGCTATCCTTGCATTCAGCATGAAGTTTGATAATCCTGATTCCAAACCTGGATTGGAGTACGCAGCGGATACCGCTGCGAGGATTACACCCACTATTATAGAAATGCAGGTCGAGGGCGAGGCTCAACATGAACAGGAGGACAAGGCTTCTAGGCAGACGTCAGACATTTGCGAGGATACCTTCGTCAAGGGACTGGGGGTAGAAGGCGACAGTGAACCTACAGGAGATTTAAAGGTGATCGTCAATCTGAATGGAGGCAGAACGAGATATGGGCTCTCTTCTAGTCGGATTGTAGGAAAGGACAGGGAAGAGGGTCGGGATGCGCGCGTTCAAGCGCATGACCATGTTCACAGCGTTAGCTTCTTTGGGGCGAAAGACAGCACCTCTCGAGACGCAATGGAAGGCATGCGCGATGTTGGTGGTGGCAGTGACGGTGGGCAGTCGGACAGTGGTACAGATCTAGACGCCCTCCCTACTTCCACAGGACTCGTTACACCGGCCCAGACTTCTATGGGGCATAATGGCTCCCACACCCCTCCATCCCCATCTAGTCGTACTTCATATTCTCCGGCGTGTGCTCCCCCACCCCGACCCCAGTTTGCGAAACGGAAGCAGACATAGAGGAAGCAGTAGTATCAAAGGATTGCGATGAGGTGGGTGCACTGGAGGAGGAGTTTAGCGTGGCGGAGATCGCAGAAGGGCTGGACAGGCTCAGATGGGCCATACAAAAGGAGAAAGAGCAGTGGGAGAGGGATAAGGGGGAGGCAATGAAGATGAAGATGAAGAAGCTGGAGGGAATGAGGGGCGTTACACGGCGAACGAAGCAAGCTCTTGGGGAGGCGCAGAGGAAGGGAGGGTCGAATTTTGAGCTTATTCATAGCGAGGCTGAAGAGGCTCCAGTGCAGTTGCGGTGGGTCGGACCTAGGGCAACGGAGTATCAGTCGATGTATGCTTTAGTGGAGAGCGAGCCTAGTGTGTATCGGTCTTTTTCGGGGAGCACCGAGGTGCAGAGTGACGTTGGGGCAGAGAGTGGTTTTGGTGCAGACGACGTATCCCTCGATGTAGAGGCTCTTCGTCGATTGGGTGAAGATGACGGGAAGCCGCTCCTGGATGTGGATATCCGCGAACTAGATCAGACTCATATTTCGTTGATGGAAGTCGCCGCAGATGACGGAGACGGAGACGGAGACTCGCTCCTAGGGCTTGAACTGGGCTCGGCAGACCTCGAGGACGAGGATGTGTCTCAAGGCCCCATCAGCACTAGCACCATCTGGGGACGGGTCGCTGATGTTTCTTTCTCTACCCTCGAACGAGAAACCGCTGATGCGTTGCGGGCCATGCAAAAACGGAGGTCAAACTCAAAGCATGTCCCTAGTGGACGTGAGAGAACCATATACTCATCGCGTACCGCTCCCGTTATCAAGCTTACTGCTCCTACTCCACCGCGGGTGGTGCTTGCGCCGCTGACACAGGACAAGGACGGCGGGTGGACAAAGCGGAAGAGGAGGATGAATGGACGCTAATCCCGGGAAGGCAGAACTGAGAGAGGGAGGGAGGGCAATAAGAGGAAAGGCATGACGTAAGTCCCTTATAAGCATTTGAATCTCACTCGTACTGACCTTTTTTGTTTTTACGTGGAATCAGTTCCAACGATGGCTGTTTCTTCGTCCTCTGGGTCAGCTCGTCTTCTCTCAACACCATCTCCACTCCACCTCTGGAGCAGCTGGATCTGCTCTCCGACGGTCGCGTACTACGTTCGTTCAGGCAATCGACCTCATCTTCATAAGGTTTTGATTTTCAGCTATGCAAACTTATACATCGTCTCGTTTACCGATGTACCAGACGAATGGCTGTGTGATTGTTTCTCGAAGGACAACCGGACACTCTGCCGAGCTGGGCGACTCAGATAGAAGGTTTTTCATATACCAATGTATGTTTGCGGTTTTATTCCTCGTTGGTTCGTCATTATTTATCACTCATGACATGCTGTATCTTGCGGAATCTCGCTTCTGAGGCCATCTATACCAATTTAGATATCATGTACTAAACCAACTAAGCGGATTTTTCCATACCCGGATTCGGAATCTTGCCGCGAGGGCAGTAAGAACATGTAGGTGCAGTGAAAAGCTCAACCCATTCTCTTCTAAACTTGCTCCAGGCTGAATCCGTATCGCACTCCTATAGATCGCAGGAGATAGAAAACCAACGACACAACCAAAGAAATTGGACCTGACATATGTGACACCCGCCTCGAATCCTTCCTACCCTCTCCACTCTCAAACCTCGCTATGCCTCTCTTGATGGAGACCTATCGTACCGCAGTGACGGCGCTTCTCAGAGCGCTCTGGGGGATGGGTTGATAAGCATCGATATCAACGGAAGTGCAGATCCTCTAAGTGGATCGGAATCACCAGATGCGGGATTGCAACTGGCGGCGGTGGAGCTGGAGGTGCAGGCGGCACAGGAGGTTTTTAACCTCGAAGCGAAAGCATCCTAGGGCTCTCAAATTCTGCAATCTTGGTAGCAGTGGGGAGAGTATCGTTCATCATCTTCCGATCTTCTTTGCCGGTATAGGATTTCGTTCTAGTCAATATTTCTTCTCTTTCTTTTCTTTCGAATTAGACGGGTGTTCGTCGTGCAGTATTTGGGAAATTGATATGATCAATCTGATTCTTGACGTATGTCATGCTCTCAATCTTTGATGCGATATACATCGCCTGAGATACACATTTTTGACTAGTACTCCCGGTTTTGACTTTCATCACTTGCCCGAGAGGAAACGAGGATCCAACGCTATCCAATCACTAGGACCCGCCCTTTTCATGTTCCACACATGTCGGGTTTCCCTGGACTTCAGAACTGAAAAGATAAGGGATCAGACATAAGATGCGTTAATATGTCGGCCCAAGAGTGTGCACCTTGCCCCAAGTACCATTTTTTATACGAGTCTCCGTCATAC
>QFEU01002150.1:0-18028 GCA_003316345.1 Tricholoma terreum
GATACCTGAGTCCAGGTTGCCCTACTGCCTCCTGTAGCTCCGTCGTGCATATTGCGCTGCTTCTGAATCAATATTTTAGAATATTAGATAATACTGTGTGATTCGGCATCTCGGCATGGCATCTTGTTATATATGGTGCCACGTCATGTTGACTTGGACTTGGACGCCCTCCTAAGGCTTGACTCATTTGACGTGCTTTTGACAATCCTCTCTAAACATGCATCAGAAGGTACGTCCTTCTGGAGCTTGGACCATAACAGATGCACTTACTTGCCCGTCTGCTTTGCTGTCAGTCCCTTGAAGGTCTTGGTACTCAGGAATTGCTGGCGTCCATGTTGGACATGCGAGACACTGTTTGGAAGTTATATGCTCAGGAGAAGGACAGATTTGCTGCAGTTTTGGAGAATTTCCACGATAAGGCAAAGAGGCTAGATCTGGCATTGGACCAGGCCTTCAGTGCAGCCCAGGAGGAAGATGAAACTTCACATGATCTAAGACGGAGGTCAGAGGACCGAAGGAATGACCCCCGCGAGTTTGGGGGTGAGGTGAGCCTGGTTTCCTTATGCGCTCAGTTAACTTGATTGACTTGCCGCCCAGTCTTTGTGCACTCAGTGCTCATCTCCCATGTCTTCTAGCTCGTCTCCCACATCTTCTACGTCGTCCTCCCCGCCCACCTCCCCGCTGTCTCCGCCGTTCGAGAAATAAGTCAAGGGGTAGAAAGGCTCTTATCTATTCTTTCACTTCACTACCTACCCATATGCCAGAGTGCTCTTGACACTCATACTTTTACAACTGGTACTAGTTGTTGGGCAGAATCTTCGTACCGTCATTTATTGCAAGTTCCCACTCCTTTCCTCGCCTCTGAGGCCTGTTGATTTTCTTTGATGCTACCGACCTTCTTTACCAAGCCTGTAATTGTAAGCACTGTATCATGATGCATTTTACTTGAGACAAGGTGCTGAGAAACCAACTCTATTGACATTACAGACGGCAGGGTGCTTAGTAACATTGGCCTTCGAAATTGAAACTGGTAGCTAAAATTCAGATAACTTGCTAAATACGCCCATGCCCTTAGTCCACCGACTTTGTTGGATGTTGGTTGACTCTACCGACTTGGCTTTCGCCAGCCTAAACCCATGCCCAGCCCACCTGAACAGGCCGCCGGTGCTATACTGTGCAAAAGAATACCGACACTCACAGGGTGCAATTGGAGTATTCGAATGGCGGACAAGCGCAGAGGGTATAAGGACGGTCGACCCGGGAGGAAAGCGGACGACGAGGCCGAGATCCTAAAGAACGAGGTGGCTGCCCTCATCTGCGTTGTAATCCCCTAAAGCGGTAATGGCGCATTCGTCCCATGAAGCGTTCACCCAGTCTCGATGTGGGTAGCACTCGGTCTTTGGCCCAAAGTTGAACGATGCAGCTGCAAATGCAGTCTTAGGAAAGTTTTGCCGCAAACTGGGATCCCGTTGGATAAGTTCATCCAGGTTCTCTTGGTAGAGCGCGTACGCGCGTGGAAAATAAGTTGCAAGAGGGCCTAAGGCAATGAGTTCCCAAAGCGTGCAAAGGGAGCAGCCGCCCTTACAGTTAGCAAACCCCGCCATCTTCGCAAAGCAACCCATCCCAAGAAGGTCCCCCAAGACCTTGGTGTTCTTTCCCTGAGACAAAAGGCCTGGCACCTGGGTGAAAGTTAGAATGGGTGGACTTGGTGCGCCACGTGGGCTGCCACTCACCTGGGTGCCGTTTCCATGCGAGATGCCCACAGCAACGGCCGGAAAGTCCCCGTGTCCATGGTTTAGCTGCTTGTCTAGGAAAATGCATAAGCCCCGCCCGTTTTCGAGAGCTTCTACCGCCTCCTTGCATATTTTCTCCCACTCCTTGGCATTTTTGGGCTGCCCACCCAGGATGCCAATCACCCTGTCTTCAGAATCAACTAGCAGGCGTGTAGTTCTGGAGCGGGTAAGCGAATTAGTTAATTTTAAAAAGCAGGCAGTTAGTGGATTACTTTCCATCCCACGGAACGAGCCTCAGCCCAAACTTCTCCAGCAGCTCCTTCAATCCGTAGATGTTTCGGTCCCCCTTGATCTCTTGCAAACCAACCCACCCAGGCCGGGAGTGAGGGAGGTCCTGGGCATCAGCATCAACGGCAAGGCTGTGCTTTTTGGCCAACTTTCGATACTTCCTGGCACAGCTTTTGAGGCCACCTCCACCCAGCCCACTCAGCATCCTTTTCTTTCTCCGTATTTCGCGATCCCTGGCATTTTTCTTCTGATTTTTGGTCAAGCGGGTGGCAGGGGTGGACTCAGGGCAGGCGGCGCTGGCATTTGCGGCCTTGCTACAGCAGGCTCTAACTCAGTTTCGCTATCGTCGGGCTGGGTCTCCGTCCTGGCGACCGCCTCTTGGGCCATGAACGGACGCGCGCATCGAATGGGTTCCCCAAGGAAACAGGAGAACTCTTGGCCAGATTTCTCTGCATAGCGGGCGTGTAAGAATGAGAAAAGGCAAAGAGGCAGAGCACTGCGCGTTGCAGCAAGCCGCTTTCAACATTTCAACACTCCAGTTCCAAGGTTGGATCCAGAGCGCCAAGGAGGCTCATTTATGCGAAAAAAAAGCGCACTCTGGAGAGATCCTCAGGCTGGAAAACTCACCTGCAGGCATGGTTTGGAAATATGCGAGTCGGAACGCCCGAGCGAAACCTTGACAAAAAAAGCGCGTGTTTGGCAGGGTAGAAAGCTTGCGGAACTAAGGCAGATCGACTCCAGGTCAGATCGGAGGGCAACGCTACAGCGTTTCACCCAGAAGAGTCGGTCGCGAGGCAGAAGTTGGCTTGAGGTTTGACTCGTAAATTGAGTCACCGCCACGTGCTCCGTGACTTGCCAATTTTTTCAAACTTGAAACATTTATGCACGTGAACAAAAGCTGGAGCTATGGTTAGGGTTAGCCAAGCCATTTCACTTAGTACTGGCACTCTCCGACTCGGAGTCACTGCCAGCTGCCAGCTACTACTACGCCCTCTACCAACCACCCACCGCATCAGCCACCTGAGCCAAGCCGGGAATCTCATTGGATTTAGGAGTGACGCTGTGCGTCTCCTAGGGACTTGACATGAAGTCGGCCCCATCTTATTGCAAGTTTTATCAACTTGGAGGCAACATTTTATACGAGCGTAGGCCTATCAAGTTGGCGGCATCGACGCAACTTCTGGACGCCGGCGCGTGCCATTTGTTTCTACTTCCCAAGCAAGGGCTGCCTCGCCGCCGTCCTGACCCGGCGGCGCTCACCAGTTGTGGCCCGTGCTATACCCTTTTTTGCACCTCTATCTCATCGACTTCGACAGCTGCATTCTCTGACCGTGACAAACTCTAGCCAGGCCTGCTTCTTTTCTCATTGTGCTCTGCAACTGGTCAGCTTGGTGATTTCCTTAACACTATATGTGGCTCTTTCATGAATGCTATCTACAGGCAGGTCAGTCCATAACGTCTGTCTACGCCCATTTTATTTATTTACAAGTCCAACACGTAAAGTCCACCGATGAAAGGATACCGGCAACCCCCCTGCCTTGCCGAACGCTTTGCCTCAGCCCTCATTGTCACTAGTCAGGTCAATAAAGGCTCAAGGAGCAGCGCATCGGTGGTGCTGGAATGCAGAGCGGGTCATTACCCAGCGACATTGTCGGCACATTGTGAATAGGCTGTAGAACTCGGCTTCAGACAGGCCCGGTTGAGTAAAAGAATCAAGGCGAATGAGTTTCAAGAAAGGCGATTCGACAGCCACTGGTGCGCGTTTTTCAACCTTTCCAGCCCCTGCTTGTGACATTCAGAGTATTTCTAGATGAGCGCCGGTTGACGACTTATGGCGGCGCAACCGCTGCGACCTATTGGGATACTTGTAGGCCAGGGGGTGGGGCACTGTCTCATGTGTGTGTAAAACTCTTCTGCCCAGAAAGGATGACCTCACCTGGTTCTGTGCGATAGAAGTTCTGCATAGGCAGGCCAGGCATTGCGTAGGCCCATTCAATACACACTCCAGAATGCATGGCGTTGGTCAACGTCGAATGTGTAACGTAAGAAATATGCTGCATACCTCTGTATCCACATTTCCTGCTAGCACAGCCCACCATATATTTACCAAAATGTTGCCTTCCAATGCACATGAAGACCGAAGACTCCTTGTAACCCATTCCAACACCGTCCAATCCGGGCACAGAACAGAGGCAGCAAGGGCGACGGAAGCCCTCTGCACGAAATGATGGAAGGGCACTGGGCGTCACTCTTTTGCCTGCCTCGTTGATTGGCCTATGTTAAAGATTTCAAATAAAGTTTCGAGGGCTGAGCGGAGAGAGGTGGGCTCACCATAACCAAGGCCGCAAGTTTCCAACTTTGACGTCGTAATGTAAGACATATGGACGGGAGGAGGATTCTTGCTGCTGGATTCGGACTCAGTACCGTTGGATTCTTGCAGCATCCTGCTGGATGGTAGACATGATGAAGGTCGAAGTTGAGTCGGCTTGGACAACAGGTAGAAGTTGGTGCCGCTGACCGAAATCAGAATGGCTACCTTGGCTACAGTGAAGACGCATTTATACGTTTCCGAGGCGTCGCAGACGGTGTCTAAACACCGTCACGGCTGTCCTCAAGACGTAAAGCCTTCGACACCATACTGCATACTTCACTGGTTTTTCTTTTCGGCATTCAGAAGAAGCACGGGCCATGACTAAGGATGCCAGCCATGCCGGAATGTCAGATAGGTTGCACTTGAACCATAACCTTCATCCCTGACGCGGCCGCTAGACCCTGCCGGCAATACTGACCTTTTTTGTAAGCCAGGCTGTCTCGAGTTGAAATGTGAGGGCTTGGCATACCATCCAATACAGCTAACCAGTTCTAGAGCAATTGTGGTGATTCGGTAACCGATCAAGATCTCACGCAGTGAAAAATTACCCGAACTTACTAGGCGAACGAGTGCCGCCATGGTAGCGTATGGGCATTCACTTCCGTTGGGTATTGGATTAAATCCCATTTAGTACTAGTGCTACTTTAAAAAGGGTGCCGTGAACTCTTCTCCTGGCCCTTCCTACCTCTCTGCCTTTGCTAAAATGACCCCAAACAGCGAAAACGAAAGCACATCCCCCACACGGCCTGGCCGCCGCGCTCGGGGAGATGAATCAGAGTGCGCTCTTGTGCTAGGTCCAAGGAAGAATGCGTGAGTGACGGTGCATCTGTCCATGTACTTAAGCGCACCGCTACGGCTTAGTCGTCTTCCGGATCCCCTGGTTCACCACGGTCGGCACTTTGGATGCTCCATACATGCACTGTCCCGCGTTCATTCACTGTTGAGTAATGGCCTCATGCGTGAAACTGATCTGGACGGCGGGTTGGAAGAAAATTTTAATGCTGAGTGAGTTTACCTCGCGCGATTTGCGGCCAACGTTGACATTTCTTCCTGTTTTAGGGAGCGAATTGAACACCGTGTTTTTAAACAGTTGCTTCAGCTTGTACCTGGTCTTCAAGAGCGGGTGTTTACTGGCAAGGAGGAAGAAATTCTTGAGATTGCTGATCTAGTCGGTTTAATTCTATACCAACCTCTTAGTTGTTAGACATGTGCACTTACCCTGTCTAGATCCAGAAAGGCGCCAACAGTGCAAGATCTGATGACACGAAAAGTCTCAAGGGAGTGATTCTGGATTGGATTATGCCAAAAGGACAATCTTTGAATCCACCCTTGATGCGCAACGTGAAGGCCGACCGCGGATTTCATCACGAACGTACCGGAGCTTTGCTTTGCCCCACTGGTTTGGATTGGGATGACCCTGAGTATGTGGTTGCGTGCCTGCTTTTGCGAACTCACTTTCTATATTTATTTATTTCACTAGCGTGAAGGCGAAATTCAGGTCGGGCGAAACGATAGTCGCTGGTGACCATTGGCCTGTCTTTCTTTATCAAGGATATGTGTATGACCCCAAAGATCCTTGGAAAGGACTGCTCCGCAGTGCTGTCCTTGTATCTGTGCGCATTCCCTTCTTTCTTGCTTTCGCGAACACATGCCTTACCTCTATATTTGCAAGGCTTTCAAACACATATTCATGTCGCCCAGTTCAGTCGATAGCGAACCCAAGGCCACACGCTCTGGAAACGCACGCATCCATGGGATGACGTCTGTAACTCCCACCTCTATCGCATATATGGCAACACAGGCATGCCGTTTCGTTCATCTTGCTTCTTCCTTCGACTCACGAATCGAAGGTCCGTTTTGCACTGAGCTCTGCGCCAGTCTTTTCAAGGACAGACATGACTACGGACTCAGAACGGTTTTACAATTCAATCTTTTACCTACTTCATGACGTCGAAGAAGAAGTAGAAGTAAACTTGCTCATTTCCTGGTGGAATAGGTGATTCTAGTTTGTTTCACGCTGTACACTCACGTAGAATTATCCAGGCAAATCTTCCCTGGACAGTCGGCAACTTCGCAGCGACCTGTAACAAAGAACAGTGCATTAGCACAAATCAAGGGGAAACGGGCGGCGATGAGAAATTTGGGTGCCAACAGACGCTAAGGCTAATTGTATGCTATAGAACCAACACAATGGACATTTCTAGACCTTGTCTTATCATTAATTTTATATACTCCTGCCTACTCTTCATAATTAAAGTAACTGCACTCCTCATAACTCAAGCAAGGTATTGGAATCAAGATCATTGAGCAACAAAACGATTGTCTACTATCAGCCATCTAATTACCAAGGACCTTAGTCAGAGGTGTTAAACAAGCCAACCCCTCATCAGCCTGGTACACCTTACACCCAGTATCTCTGTGATAGAGGTGCTAAAGGCAACTAGCGGGCTTCTAACATTGCGCCTGTTTCCCTCAGAACATTGCTAGGTGGCTCTTCAGCACCATTTTTGTGGTCACGATTCTTTCTCACCGCGCTCAGGGTATCCACCAGGCACGGCCCTGCATGACGGCATTATGTCCATCTTCCCCCGATATTGCTTGGCAGCCACTCAGGACCATTCTCGCTTCAACGGCAACCTTTCGCTGTGTTTGGGGTATCCAGCTGGTGTCTAAGGGGCGGTTCTTCACGATGCCATCACGGTCACCCCACAAAGGACGATATCATGCGTCTTCCGTCCCTGGCCATTACTCACTGGTCATTCAGTACCATTTTTGGGGTATTGGTCAATTCACACCTCGCTCAGGGCGTGGAACAGACTGCCCAAGCCTGATGACATCATGATCACCCCACAAAGGACGATATCATTCGTCGGCCCTCCCCAGTCATTACTTACTGGCCATTCTGTACCATTTTGGGGGTATTTGCCGATTTACACCTCCCTCAGGGCATGGAACAGACTGCTCAAGCCTGATCATAATAAAAAATGCAACCTACATTTACAATTCATTAAAATTTGATCAGTCAGAATTACTTTTATTATCTGTTTTATTTACCTTATATTGTTAAATAAACCCTTATCTGAACATCCCCAGTTCCCTGATGCAGGGACTATGCATTGTGACATTTATGCATGACGAAAATATGTCACAATTGTGATAGTTCTGTGACCCTGCCAAAGTGTGACTTGATTTGCTGACTCGGAATTAGTATCTAGTGATGAAAGTCATCTCGCCGCATACTTGAATAACTGACAGGGCAATTCAAGTGAGATATCCGTGTTTGGGTATGACTGACTCAGATGCACAACACCGCTTCTCCAACTCTGGTTCTGAAACTACAACTCTGAAGACTGAAGACTCTGAACACAATTTCAACTTTCTCAATACGGTTGATTGCATAAAGTCCAAGTCCCATCTGTCTTTGAAGCAAAGCTCGACCCCCCAGGTGTTCATCATCTAGTCGTGGCCACTGAGTGAGGTTCTCATGCTGTGTCGTCTAAGCAGGTTTCATGATGTATCATTATGGACAAGTGCCTTCAGTCATTGATATGGGTTTTTCGTGAGGTTTACAAGTGGACTGGGGTCTAGCAGGCATCTCACTGGCACTGGCCAGCAGCCTCTCAGTTGGTACTATACTATCCCCTGCTATTGGAGATAGTGTTCGGGGATTTACGCCAGGCTAACTAGCCCTCAGCTAATTAGCCCTGGTAAATTAGCGTCGATTTCATTTTGGTCAAAAATGCAAGGTAGATTAGGGAAGATTAGCAGTGAAAGCTATTCACCCAGCACGTTGTGACACAACATAAACAAGACCAAAGCTGTGTTTGGGGGTCTAAAACGTAGGTAGGACTTTGTAATGCATTCGTCGTGAGGAATTGTTAGAGGAGCAAAAGAATGTTGTTCCGATCTGTGGCTAAGTTTCGTCCAAGTCCAAACGCAAATCCAAACGCAAATCTAATCCGCTCTTACCCCCCCTCTGATAACCCATCGTGTTTTGCGAACATCGCATACCCTCTCGATCACCAGCTCGCGCCCAGGTCAGTTCTCGATGTCATCCTGTCTTCTCTACGTGTCGAACATCCTTCACCAATAGGCTCGCGTCACTCCCGATATCTCGTGACACCATGCTGTTGATCCATATATGATTTCTGTGTGAAAGTTGAGATCGGATGATCTCGGCAGCCTCAACAAGCTCATTGGCACGAATAGAGAGGGCTTTGATCTGGGTTTGGAGCTGGGGTAAAGGTGAGTGATGTTTTTTTGAAGGTGATTGCTGACATACCTCGTTCTCAAGATCACTGTCTTCAGGGTCATTCAGCTGCTCGTAAACTTCCTCCATGTCCTGTTCTGCCGACAATGACAACCCATCACCCACACTTGTTGACATAACGCTTCGAGGCCGCTTTCCCAACATCCCCTGAACATCAAATTCCCGCCACCCCCCATCTATCAGTATGTCCGAATTTCCCAACCACACATGATTGTCCCCTTCAGTGATGCTACCACCATCAGGATCATAAGACTCGACTTTGGCAGCAGGCAGCCCTTCTGTGTTTCTTGGTACAAGTGTGGGGTGGCGATAAAGTGGGGTAATACGACAACGGACAACTTGACGCCAGAACAGAAGTGGAGGAGGGGGCACGTCTTGAACAAGATGTTTGCAGAGGTGCTGGGGGTGATATTTTTGTTGTCCACAGTTGCACGACCATGTTTCAACGCTTGTCATGTACATTCGTCCGCTGACTGGCGACTCTGCGAGAGCTTGCCGGGCAGACTTGAAGTATCTCTGGTAGGTAGAGAGTGGCTTGGATTGACCGAGGCAGTGAGTGTCTTCAAGAACCTCCGCACGCGCGAGGTATTCTGGAGTGACCTTGTTAAGCAAAATCCAGACAAGGTGGTCGAGCCGTGGTCGAAGTGTGTGATGCAAGTAGTTATGTTTCAGTTGTCGCCAAAAGTTCTCAGTGCCCATAGTTGTCCGCAGTCGTAACATGTATGGAGATGTTGAGCGCGCCCAAAGTTTCCAAACCTTTGGTGCATACCACGAAGTCCAAAGGTATCCCCAAACCTCACGGAGACCATGCTGGTAGCAGAACTGGTACATTTCCATTACAGTGTGGTGACGGATTACTGCTGCAGTCCAAGCACCTTCGTTGCATTCAGGAAAGAGTGGGTGTTGGCAGAAATGCTTTGTGAAAAGATGAAGGATGGGCTTGCGGTGCGGTTGTGGACAGAAAATGTAGTCAGGATGAGGCGGAGGAGTTTCTCCCTCTTCCCATCTCCCTTCATCATGCTCATTATTGTCGGCATCTGAGGAAGCATCTAGAAACTTGCTGACATCATCCATCAAGCCTCCTTCGTCTTCCTCATCACTGCCATCTGCATCAGTTGCGGCAGTATCAGGTGTACTGCCAGTGGAAATATGTGAATATGGCTCGAGTTCAGTGGTTGGCAACTCAGAGGGGTGGGATGTGGTTTGTGGGTCATCAACAAGCATTTGATTCGCTACAGCAACGCGAGGAGGAATTCGGATTATGAGACGTTCCCGGGCCTGGGGAGGGGTTTCGAATGTCTGCAGAACTCCATTGAGGTGAACCACTAATCGAGGAATTGCCTTTTCAGCTACAAAATGTACGGCCCCCTGTCCAGACCATATGGTAAGTATGCGCCACGAATGCAGAAGAAGTAACTTCATTACCGGGTCATCTGTCTGTTGAACTGGCACGAAAGACTTGTCGATCCAGCTAAATTCGGTATGAGCAATTTCAACGTTGTAATACGCTGGTGCATGCCGTTTCAGTAAGTGTTTCTTGATTGCTTGAAGAGCATGCCAAAAACAGAGCTGGTGCTCTGCACCAGGTACAGCCGAAAGAAACGCATTAATTTCAGACCAATCTTTGTCTGTAAGTGTAATTATGATACGCAGATCCCAGTTAGCATTGATGTACTCAAGAAATCGGCTGATAAGTCGTTCCTTGGCACCATGCTCGTGAGTGGTTATTTGAATGAGGAGGTAACCCAATGGCAGGCCTGATCCATAAATTTCTCTGAGAAGTGCAAACACCTCAAAGCGTGAGCCATTCGTGTTCCCTGGAAATAGGAACACTGGCATGTCAGAACGCTTCCCATCCATTCACGTTGACTAATTTAAAGCAACTCACATGCTGAATCTAATTGTATTTCATGGACATGGCCCCCCCACTGACATAAGATCTCAGGTAATGTGAATGCGACGACTGTGATGCCATCTTCCTCTTCTATCGGTATTGGTTGGACGGTGTACAGCTGGCTCAAGTCTGAGGTCCGATACTCTTCAAGCAGTGCCCTGGCTGATCTAACTTCATCCTCGTCCCATTTCCACATGTGACTATTTAAGCGTGACCACAGTTGCACAATAGATTTGCGCGTGAATGATGGCCGGGGATGTTTCTTGAGGATTTCCACCCATAGCTAAAGTATTTCAGTTGATTAAACTTGAACATGCACCTGTGACTGACAAACTAACCTGTGCCGGTGTAAGTTTAAGGTTCTCGCGGATATATGTCTTGACATCCTCGGGGATATCAATGGGACAATAGGGGATATGGTCGGTATGGTGTTCTAATTTAATAAATGCGATGTTGGACATATCAGAGAGAGTTATGTGTAGCCATCCTGAACAGTCAAAGGTTTCCATTGATTCCTTATCACAATGCTTGATGCCAGGCTTTTGGCTCTTTGACGGAACATGTTGACGATCCTCAATTTGAGCACAGTGATACATGTAACGCGATGAGGTGCCAAAAGACCTTTTGTGGTCATATTTGCTGTGATAGCTATGAAAAATTGAGCGCATGTAATGTGAATATGCGATAGAAGCAAAGGTACGCACAGAAATCTATAACTCATCACTTCCCACATCAAACTAACAATTGCATCTGCGCACTTCCTTCTATCTGCATATTCTGCTAACTCTCCAATGCTCACATTTGCTTCGATTTTGAGCATGTCCTTCTGTCTGCCAAGAAAAGTTAAGAATTCCTTCAACGGTAGCACAGATAAACTTCTGTCACTCGCCGGCACTTCCTCATCTGATGGGTCATCTGAATCTGGAACCCTCGGCTTCTCAAGATTTTTTTTGCCATGCCTATGGGCTTTCTTCTTGGCCGTACATGATGAACATGTTGCTGTGTGTGTTGAGGTACCCTGTTTCAGAGGAAATTTTTCAATCCCAAGTGTGTTCTTGCATTTTGCACATTTCTTCAAGCCCGCCATCTATGTATAAATAGCAAGGAAGTACGAGAAGCGACCCGGAGAAGTGAGCAATGTTGGCATGTCAGGTGGGGCCTTGGCAATGAAGTTGACAGATAGGCGCGTGTTGCCAAAGTGTTGGTCCTTGACTCCCAAAGATGGTAGACATCAACAAAAATGTTCTCATCACATGGGTACAACGTGATGCGTCACAACGTGGTGGGTGGATTGCGTTCACTGGAGATTAGCCTTCGTCAGGAACCGAAAAAATTTACTCCGAATTTCGATTATATGTCTAGGGGCTTTGCACTACTTGTACAACCTGAGACCTAGACTCGTGACCACTCCCTCGTACGAGTATGAGCAAGCGTCGATACCTCGTAGAGGGACTGGTGAATCGGAGCTTGAAATCAGAGGGTAATACAATATGATCGAAAAACTACCCACCCGAGATACCCGAGTTGCCTATTTGAGTAACCATCCTGTATTTGGAGAGATTGTGTGATCATGAAAACCTTACCGTCGTCACTTGCCCTTTCCGCACACTCAATGGACATTTCTGCTGCACTTACGCTGGAGGAAAGACTAGCATATCTTCGCATTGCACCTGGAGATGAGATTTTGGGCTTGCTACATACTGTGATCGACTCAACAAGGCTACCTCTACAGTACATGGCTGAGCTTAGCAATGAGGACCGAATCACAGCTGCTAGGGCATCTCTACTGGTATGGGTCGTCACGAGTGGAACTCAAGTCCCCAGGGAACTTCAACTCCGAGCCTGCTTGGCAACATATCATGGTCGCGACTCATTGATCAATGCTGGGACAGGATGTGGGAAAACTTTGCCCATAGCCATCAATCTTTTGCTCGATGACCCTTTGGAAAATGGTATATCACTCACAATCTCTCCGTTAAAACGGCTTCAGATCATGCAGGTATGTCTCTGGCTGAGAGTGAATCTTATCGTCCAAAATTGATGGTTTGCAAACACAAAAATGATTTCAACACGCAATATGGCATCGCAACTGTTGCTATCAATGATGATACACCGCGTGATGATGCCTATTGGAATGTGAGTGCAGCTTTCTTCGTATCTGTTCTGAATTTCATACGGTAACCACCTTTCTTGTGATGCCAGAGTACATCGAGAACGTCCCGAAATCGTTGTGAGTTTCCCTCAGCAAAGAATGCAGTGCTAAACGTGCCTTGGGAGTCATCCAATACAAGCATGAGAAAATCAGGGAGAGACATTCGTGCCTCGCGAAGCAGGGCCAAGATATTGTTGACGACATCCACCCGAGAGAGGTATTTATGGTGCAAATGTGGGACGCTTGCTGTCAGGCTTGAATCTACTAGTGGTGGTGGATAGTTTTCCTTCTGCTGTGGTCCTCTGGTGACTCGTGTTGCCATGTTTAGTAATACAGGTGACAAGAGTGGGCTTGGCATATGTCCCGAGCAAGAAAATGAGTCATCGGGGCAAGTTGGCAGTTCAAATGAGCAAGGTGAGGGTGAGATGGGAGAAAGGCTGCTAGTACGTAGTCCAGAAAATGTTGATGGATGAACTTGGGTGTGATCGGGAGCATCAGGAGAGAATCCTAGCATATCGTGAGGTGAAGGCTCGGGAACAGCAGAGCAAAGATTCTGAGAGTTGCCAGGAACATGCGGAATTTGATTTGAAGGAGTCTGTGGTGTCAGAAGTTGACGAAAGTTCAACATGGAGCGAGTGCCTTGTGGTGTCTCGCACAACTGGGGTGAACTTAGTATGTCCTGTGGAATTTTTGCAGAGATTGCACGGAATACTGATGTTTTGGAGTTCCAGGGTCTGTCACGTCTTATTCCTCTCTCTTGGGGTTGCTCAAAATTCGTGTTCGGGACATTCGCACTAAAATTTGGTGGTTCAAGATGTGGATTTGGAGAGCTGCGAGTATGAATCCTGATTACGGAACAGCCTGAAGGAGGCTGGTTTCCACTGGACATGATCTTGATTCTCACTCAGTAGTATCTGTGGACAAAGTGAGAAAGCGACGACGCGACGCGTACAAGTTGTGGACCATAATAGATGATGACGAATTTCTCTAATTGGAGAATTGTTACCCAAATAGGCAACTCGGGTATCTCGGGTGGGTAGTTTTTCAATCATATTGTATTACCCTCTGATTTCAAGCTCCGATTTACCGGTCCCTCTACAAGGGATCGACGCTTGCTCATCACTCGCGAGGGACGGTCACCGGTCTACCTGAGACCTACATTCAAAATGATTGTTGATGAGGTTAATACCCTACGTGCGTATCTCCTCGGACTACCAACATCCTTGCCACTCGTGTCTGAAACTTCCCGATACAATTTCAACCACTTCATTCCAGACCCTGATTGGATTGAAGATAATGGCGAAGAGGCTGCTATCAACCGAGAGCTCGAGGTTATATTGGGTTCACAAACAAAAGGATTGGTCCTTACAGAGCGTGGCCCTGGTGTAGTCGCACTTGCAAGCATCCTGGAAAAGTTCATACACAATTTTCCAGACTCTGTGTTGCCAATGTTATGGCTGATGGATGTGACAAGTGCAGCAGAAGCTGCTATAGTTGCTGCTGGGTTGCCAGTATGTATCGTCTTCAAGTTCAGGCTTTGGTACCATCCTACCTCACTCGCTCATAATGTCTATTGTAGTTGCCATCAGGCGGTGTTCACGAAGAGACCTCTAACGACAAACTCCCCTCAAAGGATGCAACAACGAAACAAAAGGAGACAAAAGCCCATGGCAAGTCAAAGGCCATGCTGAAAGCCAAGTCAAAGGACAGAGGGATGAAGAAATGAGAGACAAAGGCGTTGTCGGATTTTGAGGATTTGGCCTTTTCATCTGCAGAGAAAGATCGCGATGAGTGGAAGGGCGGTGTGAGGACCCTCCCACTGCTTCTTGAACTTGCGCGACCATGCTATAAAGCGAATGTGGCCGAAGATGACATTGAGAAAGGGAAGAAACTTGCTCGTTGCATCGCAAGCAAAGCCTGCAAGACGAAGTGGACCTGGCCAAGGCCTCGTCAGGGTATCCTTGCGCATGCTGCAGGTTGCCGTTATTTGCCGTCAGACTTACAAGATGCCGCTATGGCACATTTGGCTGCTCATGCAAGCGGACCTCTGGCAGTTATCCCGCAGGTCCATTCCCGAGAGATGACCACCTCTGATGAAGAGCAGGAACCACAACCTGAACCAGGGCTGAAACGGGCCAAGGTCACTCCATTACTCACCTCGCATGCAACACTTGGCAGGAAGGGGACACTAGATGTCTTCGTTGAGGATGGGAGAAAGCAGATACTGAAGAAGTTGAAAGAGGAAGGTGACAATCCATTGATGCTGTTCATTGTTTGCAACACCCTGCCACCAAATGTCATAGACTCACAGGAATTCAAATGTCTCGTCAAGGTCTTGAATGCAGACTACATGCCAGCTAGTGCAACTACATTTGCAGACACATTGGTTCCGAACGAGTCCGCAAAAGTTACTGTTGCTGTCATTGCACATTTGAAGACATGTCGCAACTTGACTATCATCTATGATGGCGGAAAAATACAACGCCCAAAGGGGTTCTATTCGGTCCATGTGACAACAGCCGATAATAATGGATATTGCCTTGACATGGATGATGCTTCGGGCCTTAGCCATACCGCTAAATACATTTTGGAGCTACTTGAAAATGTGAGTCGTATTCTGGATGCAGCGCATTGAGAATGAAATTTCATGTTTCCTCCCTTGCATAGACTATCAGGCTCATTGGGGCGGAGTGTTTCTCAGGTGCATCATCTGATGACACAGGCAATACTCGTAAAGCACGGTGCTTGTTAAGTGCACGTTATCCTCACATTCTCAACATGCAAGATGCATGTCATCAAATTGACAAGGCCATCAAAGAAATCTGCAACTTGCCAGTATTTAAAGAGGTCTGTCTGAGCCTATTGGTAATTATTGTACTTAATGCTATCATAGACGATTCGGATCTTGCGGGTTACACTTGCCTTCATGAGCCGGTCAACCTACACCATGGAGCACTTCAATTATGAATGTGAGACACTGAAAATCGGCCGTGGGTTGCAAAGCATAGGAGATACATGCTTCAGAACTATCTATTGGGCAGCTGAGTCCCTTCGACGATGTTTGCCGGCTTTGTGCAATATAGTAGGAGACGAGACACTCGATATAGACATCAACGTAAGCAAATAGGGTCTTTCCCATCACTCCACTAAAGATTGGTTAGGGTCTGAATGATTTATTTCAGTCCTCGACAGCTCAAAGCATTGAGCTTGAGTTATCTCTCACGAAGCTTATTGCAGTTGTTGGACCGTTCGCCAAAGCCATTCAGTGTCTTGAGTCACTGAGCACTAATCCAGCAGATGTCTACCTGTACTGGTTAGCAATCGTTTCACAGCTTGCACATCTCTTCAGCCAGAACCAAGTGGGCTTATCGGTCAAGACCATAGAGGACATTCGAGCAATTACCAACAAGTGCTTTGATCAGATGATAAACAAGTCACCAAATGATGTTTATATTACAGTGTTTTTCCTCAATCCACGTGAGTTTGAAAAAGCAAGTAATCATGTTCGTAGCTGAGTTCTTAATCTATCGCAGACCATCGTGGCACAAGGATCTTCAAGAACATCAATCTGTTGTCTATTCCAGCCATCACACTCAAACTGCCAGTGTCCCGAACAACAAACCCTCTATTGAATGGCAGGAATTCCCTTGTGGATACAGCAACACCAGAAAACAAGATCATGGTAAGGGTTGGTCTCTCGTTGCAACGGATCCTAAAAAATGAATATGGCGATGCGTACACTGCCTCCTACCCTGATCCCATTGCTGTCATGAAGTGGAGAAACTCTCTTCTGGCTGACATCACCCCTATGGATGCCCTGTCCCACTTGAAAGATGAGTTGAAAAGGTATGCAAAGGGGGGATGAACCATTCAATCGCCGTTTCTGAGATGGCCAGTCATGGTGGACATCTGTCCAGAAGGATGAGTTCGCTCATGTTCTCAGTGTATGTCTTCGAGCTACTGGTACCTCAGCTTCATGACAATTAGTTAACGATTATTTTATAGGCTCTCGCGATCAAAATTTATTCCGTTTGCGCCATCTTGATGATTGATGAGTGTATGGCTTCCATAGTTACAAATATCAATACCGCGAAACGGAGTCTACAAACAGTGCGAACTGTATGAAACCATGTCCAGATTCGTGCATTCCATTGTGCGAATTATCCTGGTGTATGGATTACCTAGGTTCTCCTGACGTTTGATACCTACTCATTTATTGCTTGACAGAAAAAGGAGGAAAAGGTAAAGCCTGTTGTCAAGTGGCGTGACATGCAGAAGACCATTCATGGTGCAGACGATATAATCACCTCATTAAGGTTATCCCCCAAAGAAAGGCCTCCAGTGTTGGGAGAGGATGCAGACCTGTCAGATGCAGATGAGGATTCTGAGTCTGAGTCAGAAGAGGTGGGGGTGGGGTCCAAAGAAAGTGACGACGGTTTGAGTTGGCTTGATGGTCCCCCACCAAAACTTGATAACGTGGAGCGACGCATCTTCAGCATTGAAGATACGGTCGACCTCGGTTCAACTTACCTCCTTGATCTGCTTGATCCAACCCCAACCATCCCTCTACGAAATCATTCTACCAGTCGACCCAAGGCTCAAGCCCCACCTCCACCAGAGCAGCTGGCTCCAAGGGACAAGGACTGGGGTTCGTGGTGAAAAAATTCGGCTGCTGATTAGCCCTGACATCTAATTCACTGGGAAATCTACTGCTAATTAGCGCTAATTAGCTCATACGAGATCTCCGCTAATTAGCTCTAAAATACAAGGGTCAATTAGACATACCTTGGCTGACAGGCTAATTTACCAGTTGATTAGACCCACATGTGAAAATCCCGAACGCTAATTGGAGACCATTCTAGATAATTGGGCACATTATTGTAGTAAATATCACTGTAATTGGCCCTGCATGATGGACAAAAATCATTCTAATAATGCATAATTCGGTCGCTGGACCTATGCATTATTCAATATGCATTATGGGCCCTATCTCCCTGCGTTCCATGGTGGTTCTGGTCCGCAAGCCATGCATTATGAGAATTATGCATGATTACGTTATGCATTATGAAAATATCAACTGTAACTGCAGAGGACAATAGAAACATCAAGATTGGTCACGAGGAGCCGTAGTTGGGCGCGGGAAAGACATTTCTACTTGTGCAGTGGCAAGGGAGACGTCGGGTTGAGCCTCAAGTTCCGCTTTCTGTCGCCATCGTCTGACAGCCATTCTTCATCCAGTTGCGCAGGCGCTTCCCACGTCCGCGTCCTTACTAACTCCGTTGACACCCATCGCTACCCGGCGCTACTCCGGCTCTATCCT
>QFEU01002151.1:0-20412 GCA_003316345.1 Tricholoma terreum
AAATAAAATAAGTTAATTAAAGAAAACAGAAAATAAAGAGAAACATACCTAGGCCCAAACGACGGTTACGTCGTTTGGGCCCGCGTTGCGTCCGTTTGCAGCCACTTGGCAGCGGCGTGGGGATGGGCGTGGGCGTGGTGGTAGCGTGTGTTGACGTAGTGCGGGTGGAGGCGGAGGTAGGGGAGGCGGCAGCGGCGGGACGGTGGTGGTGGTGGTGGTGGTGGGTGGTGGGGTGCAGGCGACGCGGCTGTGTGGTTTGTAATACACAGCCACCCAGAATGGTATGTATTGTAAAGACTTACCTGACCCATGTATGACCCTGTGGTGTAGTGGTTAGTTGTCGCATTACAAGTAGTCGTGTAGTGTTCAGTCGAGGGTTCGACTCTCGAATTGTACATTATATTTTATTTGCTTACATCACTCAAGTCCGGTTATTCTATCTCCGGAATCCTGGTATTCCGGATTGTTCGAGTTCGGGTAGATTCCGGGGAATCCGGCAATAAAATTCAACAAAATATCATCCGGAATTAACTGCTACAGTGGAAATACCATATATAAAAAAGTCGACCGGATTCTGGGGAATCTGCCCGGACTCTTATATTCCGGCCGGAATCCGGCCGGAATATGTGGGGGAGTGTAAAGGACTCCCTGTACCATAAATAGCCTGGTCTCATTTTGCAAAGAGATAGCCTCCCATATCCATAGCCTAACTTTTTCTATATACAGCTTGGCCTTTCTTATAGACATCTGGGCCTCTTGAATGAACAATTAAGCCTCTCCCATAGACAGGTTGGCCTGGCCCCCCCTAGAAAGACATGCTGTCCTGGCCTCCCCCAGAAGACAGCCTGGCCTGGCACTCTCCAGAAATCACCCCAAATAGACAGATGGGCCTTTCCCAGTGTCTGTTTGGCTGCCCCCACCCCAATTAGACAGGTGGGGCTTTCCCAGTGTCTGGCCCCACCCCAGAAAGACAGCCTGGCCTGGCCCCACCNNGCCTGGCCCCACCCCAGACAGACAGACAGCCTGGCCTGGCCCTACCCCAGACAGACAGACAGCCTGGCCTGGCCCTACCCCAGAAAGACAGCTTGGCCTGGCCCCACCCCAGAAAGACAGACACCCCACCCCAGAAAGACAGCTTGGCCTGGCCCCACCCCAGTAAGACAGCATGGCCCTCCCCAGAAAGACAGGCAGGCCTTTGGCCTGGGAAGGCCAGTGTCTGTTTGGCTTCCCCCACCCCACAGACAGCCTTCCATAGCAGGCCTCCGGCCTGGGAATGACTTAGTCATCATTCCCTTTCCTGGCGTCCTTGGTGCTTATGTTACCATGCTCCCTTTATTATTGATTACTTCAATGAGTTTTCACTATGGAAATGCCACCCACCATGCTTCAAGGATGGAAAGAGGCAGCATCCAAATTCAATGGAAATTGGAGAAGGGCTCAAGCCATTGCGCAACGAATCAAAGGAATGACTTCTCGATCTTACGAATCTTCCTTTGCAGCATAGGCCAAAGAGTCGACCCCAACCCGAGATCTGAACGCCATGGATGTTGATTGTGTCACCCAACAAGAACAAATGGAACATATCAAGAAGGGATTATGTTTCATTTGCCATGAACCTGGACATCTGTTGTCCACCTGCAAGAAGAAAGGAGACAGAACTCCACCTCGCCAAAACTTTGGATGGTTCAGGAAAGGAACCCCAGCCCAAAGTATTCGTGCCATCCTTTACGATGAAGAGATGAAAGATGATGAGAAGGAAGAAATTGCCAATATGTTTGAGAAAGAGGGTTTTTAATCAGGAGGCTTGGTACGACGTCCGATCCCTCTGAAATGACTGTTTCCTCTGTACTTGTAGCCGATATGCGACCTCAATCAATGCTTTTGCCAGTCACTATGCTACTCAGGAAACAAATCATCGAAACCCAAGCCCTTCTCGACTCAGGCACCAGTGGAGACTTTATGGATCACTCGTTCGCAGAACTCCATAACATTCTCCTCATTAAACTTCGAAAACCCATCACCACTAGAAACATAGATGGAAGTCTCAACAAGAAAGGAGTGGTTACACACAAAACCATCCTCGACTTAAATGTAAATGGAAGAATTACCCCGACCACGTTCTATGTTACTGGACTAGGGAAAGACGTGTTAATCCTAGGACTATCATGGCTTAGAAAACACAACCCTATCGTTGACTGAAAAGAAGGAATGATCAGAAATTGATTCCCCATTACCATGAAGGAATGAATTAGACAAATTCATGTCCTAAATCAGAAACTCATGACAAATACTTCTTTCACCAAGCCAATAGTGGTCAGGAAAACCACCATTGAGAAAGTAATTGACAAAGAAGCACCAATCAGATTTAGGAACCCAGATGCCGATGAACTCTTGATTGAGGAAGTGATTGAAAAGGAAGCATCAATTCTGGCAACTACTCCCGAAGAAACATTAGTACCTGAAAATCTGAACTACATGCAAGAGGAAACCATTGGAAACAATGACTTGGTTATCACATATTGTAGAGGAGAATCAGTTATCAGCATTTTCAAACCGGACAAAACACACCTTACCAATGAACACAATTACCTGAGTTATTCTTGCATGAAAGACACCGTAGGAATTTGATGAATCACCAAAACGAAAAACACAGCATGCTACTCATACAGACAGAACATGTGGATAAGGGCAAAGACATCTATCTCGCAGCAACTCGCACATGATAACACAGATGCTAATCCCGAGAAGAAGAAGTCTCTGGATGACCTCCTCCCTGAAGCATACTGAGAGTATAAGAGGGTATTTGAGAAGGCAGCTTTGGAACAATTCCCTGAATCCTGACCCTGGGATCATGCTATCAATCTCAAACCCGATTTCATTCTGAAAGACTGCAAAGTATACCCTTTAACCCCTGCCAAACAAATAAAACTGGATGAATTCCTTGACGAAAACCTGAAGAAAGGATACATTCGACCTTCGAAATCCCCGATGGCCTCACCATTCTTTTTTGTATCCAAGAAGGATTCTGACGCATTATGGCCGTGCCAAGATTATCGATACCTCAACGAAGGAACCGTAAAGAATGTCTATCTGCTCCCTTTGGTTAGCAACCTCCTCAACAAGTTAAAAGGAGCGAAGATCTTTATGAAACTCAATATCTGTTGGGGTTACCATAACATCAGAATCAAAGAAGGTGACGAATGGAAAGGTGTGTTCAAAATGAATAAAGGACTGTTCAAACCAACAGTCATGTTCTTCGGATTATGCAACTTACCAGCAACCTTCCAAGCGATGATGAATGACATTTTTAGGGACATGCTTAATGGGGGATGGGTGATCATTTATATGGACAACATCCTAATCTTTTTGAAAGATCCCGAAGAACATCGAAAATGAACCCTCCGAGTCTTACAAAGACTCAAGGAACACAATTTATTTCTTAAAGCCGAGAAATGCAAGTTCGACGCCACAGAAGTAGAGTATCTAGGCCTGATCATCAGCAAAAACAAGATTGCCATGGATCCTACCAAACTTGCAGGAATACAAGACTGGCCAGCACCTATGAACGTCAAAGGAGTTTGATCCTTTCTGGGATTTGGGAACTTTTACAGACAGTTCATTGGACACTTCGCAGAGATGGCCAGACCCCTAAACGCATTAACCCAGAAAGACAGAAAATTTGAATGGACAACTGAATGTCAGACAGCCTTTGACGCTCTCAAATAAAAGTTCTCCAAGATGCCTGTATTGCTAATGCCCAACCCTGAAAAACCATTCATAATAGAATCCGACATGTCAAAATTTGCCACTGGAGCAGTTCTCCATCAACAAGATGACAATGGAGATTGGCATCCTTGCGGTTATATTTCGCACTCATTCAATCAGACAGAAAGAAATTATGAAATATATGACAGAGAACTATTTGGAATTATTTGAGCATTGGAAGCATGACGACATTATCTTCAAGGATCTAAACACCTGGTTACGATCCTTTCAGATCACAAGAACTTGACATATTTTAGAATGGCTCAAAAACTCAATTGACGACAAGCACAATGGAGTTTATTACTCTCGCTTTATGACATGAAATTGGTACATGTACCTGGATCTCAAATGATTCAGTCAGATGCATTATCAAGGAGGCATGATCTTCTCTCAACTGAGAATAATGACAATGAAGACATGACCCTCCTTCCGACCGAACTCTTTGTGAAAATTATCGACATTGAAACAAAAGATTTATTGGTCATTGCCTTAATGAAAGATGAACTGGTAAAACCAGCAGTAAAAGCCTTGAAAACAGGAGGAATACCACCGATAAAATCAGCACTAGAGGATTGGAAACTCGAAGATGGATTACTATTTTTCAAAGATCAATGTTATGTCCCAATGGACATAACACTACGACCCTGAATTGTAGAACACTATCACAACACCTTGCCTGCAGGACATCCTGGGCAATTCCAGACATTGGGACTAATTCGACATGATTACTGGTGGCCAGGAATGACAGTCTTCATCAAGAACTTTGTCACCAGCTGCGCCATCTATCAGCAGATGAAAGTTGTCACCCACCCAACGGTCCCACCTTTATCCCCGATCAAATCGGTAACCATGTGCCCTTTTGCAGTGGTAACTACAGATTTCATTATGGACCTACCTGAAAGCAAAGGATTTGACAGTCTTATGGTCGTGGTAGACCAAAATGCTACTAAGGGGGCAATTTTCATACTGACAAACAAAACGCTTACTGCATCTGATGTGGCCTGCCTCTATTATCAGAAGGTTTATTCCAGATTTGGATTACCCGACAGGATCATTTCTGATAGAGATCCTCGTTTCACCTCAAATTTATTCCAAGAACTCGGAAAACTCTTGGGGGTTAAATTGGCTATGAGTACAGCCTTTCACCCTCAAACTGATGGAGAAACAGAGCGAGTCAATCAAGAACTTGAAATCTACCTCCGAATGTTCTGTTCCAACCAACCTGAAACATGGAAATGATATCTCCCTACCGCCGAATTTGCACATAACCAGAAGACTCACTCTGCAGTAAAACACTCACCATTCTACCTCATGATGGGTTATGAACCCATCGCACTTCCAACAGCATGTCCAAAAACAAACATACCTGAAGCAGAGACTAGACTCTCACTTCTATTCCGTGCTTGACGTGAAGCGCAAGCGGCACATGAACTCGCACATCAAACAATGATGGAACAAATCACACGAAAGTTTACCCCTTTCAAGAAAGGAGATGAAGTCTGGCTTGACTCAAAAAACCTCAAGTTACCATACCCAACTAGGAAACTTGCTCCTAAATGGGAAGGACCCTTTCTGATCATCGAAGTCATTTTGCCACTTTCATATAAGTTACGTCTCCCACCGCAGTGAAAAATACACCCTGTGTTCCACACATCTCCTTATCCTGTATCATGAAACCGAAGCACACGGAAGAAACTATCTTCGACTGCCACCTGATTTAGTAGACAGCCAAGAGGAACACAAAGTAGAATTGATTACGTGTCACCAAAAATGTGGTCAAGGTTACCAATTCCTAGTCAAATGGAAAGGCTATCCCACAGCTGACAATACTTGGGAACCTGAAGCAAATCTGAAACATTCGCCAGATCTCCTTGATGACTATAAAAGACGGAATAGTCTTCAATGAAGCTACACCATCGTCACACATACCTCCTCATGTCGAACAACCCAGTTATCCCCACTACCAATGCCTTCTTCCTCCTTGACCCAAAGAACAAAGAAGAAATCATTGAAAACCTCTCCACACAAGTTGACAAAACGACTATAAATTATTATAAGTTTCTTTGCAAAACCCAAGAAATAAACATCCAGATGGACGACATCATCAAAACTCTCCTCACCTTTCTCATGAACCGTAACATTGCGATCATCATTAAAGAAATCAAGAATGATCAGTTAGCAGAAGAGTACAGAAAAGATGTCACTATGTTTCAACATCATTTTGCAGAAACAGAACCACGAGAAACCACTCCGCTGCCCGAAACCACTCCACCACCACCTCTTCTAGAAATGACTGAATTGTCTACCCCATCATGCATGGATGAGTACCTCACGGTCCCCAGTTCGCCAGCCCCAGACCCCAATATCTGCCCAGATATTATAGATCTTACCAGGGAATCCCCTATGCCTCCCCCTGGACCCATGTCCTCCACCAATACTAGAATCCTCATGGTTCCTCCTATCACTACCGTTCACTGACTTATCGCCAGGATAAAATTTCCTTACTGGATGAGGAAACATTGATGCTTCAACTGCGGACTTTACGGTCATTTCAAAACTCATTGTCCCCTCTACCAATGCCAAAGCTGCAAGGCATATGGACCTAAACATTATTCTGACGAATGCCCATATCAGAACTCTGCTATTGCTTGGCCAGCCCATTTGGTAACTGAGGATGGTGATTACGATGAAGATATGCATGATGTTTACCCTGATTATGATGATGAAGCCTGGAGCAATATCATGGAAGAACCCATCGGCAGAGCTTTATAAGAAAATATTGACAAACAAGTTTTCTTTCAAATGTTACCTCTTACCATCATGGCCGACAGCTCATTCGTTCTCATGTATGTTCTCTGTTCCATCCTCCTTGTCGGGTGGAGCTCCCTCGCCATCTGGATTGCTCATTGTATTCAATGACGAGAAGATTGCATTGAAGACATCAAACTCACTATTCATGGAAGACCTGCATCACACACCATTTCCTTGTCGTCTGCAACACTATCACCTATCACTCCCCTACCACCCACCATTTTACCACCACGGCAGCCATTGCAGCCACCTCCCGCTTATTTACCAGAGTGCTCTTGTCCCCATCCTTGATTGTTCAGTGAACGAAATTTATTTATCAATTGACCTCTTCGACAATCGTCAAAACAAATCCCATTACAACCACCTCCATCTATCCCCTTACCCGAGATACCACTGGAAAGGACAAGAAGACATGAAGAAGTTGATTGAACATGGGAAGTTTCAATCTTGAAATGGGGGTAGTGTTACAATTTTCGCTTATCTTGACTGCTATCTATTGGGCCTACCGTATTTATATCTCATGACTTGTCTAGACTTAGAGTTTGAAAGTCCGGTCGGGTCCGGTTTCTTGACCCAAAAATGAACAACTGCAACTGCAACTGGTTGCAACTGGTTGCAACCCAACCCAGTTGCAACCAGTTGAAACCGGTTACAACCGGTTACAACCTGTGTTTTTAGGTGCAGAAAATGAACTTCCATGTCCTGGTGTTTTGTACTACAAAAAGAATCAAGTAAAACAACCAAAAGGACAGTAAGTTATGAGTAGAATATTCATTTTGATCATACCTTGCTCATTTCTTGACCGTTTTGGATGTTCCAGGGCTCGTTTTGGTCAGGAAACCTACTGTGACATGCAACTCATTAGCAGCTGGTTGTACACATCACTCCGAGTCCAGCAACTGCAACTGGAAGTTGGGTTGGGTTGCAGTCTTTTTCTAGTTGCTGCAACTGGACCTGCAATCACTATCTAGACTTGTACATAGCCTTGTGACTCATATATATTTGTCTCAACTCTTATTTATGCTCTCTGACTTATAGAGCTATGTAGTTGACTCTTGTGTTTCAAGGATCACACAGCCATAGCTTGTACAATAAAAGCAGTAGTATAGTTGGTCAAAGCCCCCAGCTTGACCTAGGCAATATAACACTTATGCTCAAATCTCACTTGACTTAGTTGCAACTAACGTCATCGAACGATCTCAAACTTGGAAAGCCTCCAAAGTTCATCAAACTTAGATAACGCACGAAAGCCTCACATGTTGATCCGTTGATTGATTAGACTTAGATCCGAGTTATAGGCTATCGCCCTTAACAGACAGAGTGAGGAGGGGGAGGACCATGTACTGGGCTTATAGGTGCTCCACAGTCACTGGGGGGTATGTAGATGGATGTATGGATATATCTAGAAGTAGGGGGTGAAGTTGTGGGAGGTGGGAGTGAGGGGTTGTGTGCCAATGCACATGGGGGGAGGTCGTCACTCACCTGCATCCCTGGGCCTTCCTCTTGTAAAATGTGCATATAAATAGAGTAAAATGGTTAGTGATTATCAAGGGTATTGAAACCCATGCGGGTATTGGCCAAGGGTAGCCATGGGTATGGGTACAGGTATGAGATTTGTGACCCTCCACAAACCCGTATCCATGGTGCAGGTTCATGGGTATTGTGAGCACTTAGTCCTGCAGTTCTATTTCATACTTACTACATCTAGTAATTACTAAAATATATTCTATACTACTTATGAGGCAGGGGCACACCTGGGATTAGGTGGAACACAGTGGGTGGTTTATATACATTGTTGAGTGTGCACATGTTTGTTTAGTATAAATGGTCAAAAATGCGTCAACAACACAGACCATGTGACTCTGTTGATTGCAAACACAGTGATGCACAACTCAACACCATTCTCTCACTATCGTGCCCCCACGGTGATACGCCTCGGCGCGTTAAGAGCGCATAAAACACCATAACAGCTATTTTCGCAGTTAGAAAATGGCTAAGATGTGATTAGAAGAAGCACAAGAAAATGTGTTAGAAAATGCAGACGGGCATAGAAAGGTATGCGCGAGAAAAGGGACTTAGTGTAAAAACCGGTGCTCTAGACTGCCAAGAGTGCTCGGTAATACGCTTGGCAGCCCTGTCCGATGCGCAACGGATGTCCGAAAGGGAATGGAGGAGTGATCGAGGACTGACATCTTAAAATGGAACACGATCGGGAGTGATGCGCTTCAAATTGCCAAATAAGGAATCGGCGGATAAGAACAAGAACACCAGAAAGACGAAATCAATGGATAGTACTAAGAGTGGGAGGTGTCAGATGACGAAGGGAAGGTCTCATTCTATTTTTCATTCATTCTTTATTTTGCCTTTTTAGTTACTCTATGGTTGAGATTTCAAATTATTGCGTATATAGTTAGAGCAAGTAGCCTCTAAATACAGGTCTTGCTTCCCCCCCCAGAAGTTCCCCTCACAGAGTTTAGTGCGCCCTCGAACGTCTCAAATGTTCATCGGAATTGTTTAAAATTGACAAGTCTTTTGTTTAGTCCTTCCTAAAAGATATTAGGAAAAGCGTTGAAAGGAAATTGTGCCAGCCGCGTTGAAGTATATGCGTGTCTACTGGGACTTAGGGAGTTTAGGAAATTGTGTCGGTTGCGTTGCCGGGACTAAGAAACATTAGGAACCTCGTTCTAGCCGCGTAATCGAGTGCGCGTGTTTCTAGGACTTTGCGAATAGTATAAAGAACTTTCTTGGCAGGCGTCTTTGATCTTACCGCCCACACACACATAACCCCAGAGGGACTTGTTGGTTTTGTGCACTCAAGTCGTTCTAGGACCTATCAACGGTTTCTGTAGCTGGCTGCTTCAACCATCGCCATGCCCTTTTGACCTGTCACACATATTTATGTGTTCGACATCTGCTGTCTGAACTTTCCCATCACCTCCTCCCTAACTCAAATTGGATGTGAGGCCATCAAGAGAGAACCCCACAACAATGAGGTCTAGGAGAACAACAGGAGGTGACAGGAGGCCCATGCAGCAGGGTACCTGCAAGGTATGTGACTGCCCCTGCCCGCTAACCTCCCACTCACCCCATTCCCCTAGCATGAAATTTGGCCCCCACCACAAACACACTACTGCTGCAAGCAAGAAACCACCATATCCCATGACACAATGACAAGGACAGATGGTGCACCCAACCCCATGTCTACGAGCAACTGCAACTGCTCATAGGGTGGATTGCAGGTGCTACCAGATGACAACAACAACAACAATGGAGATGACAGGGTGGACAAAATTCCCCAGCACCACCGAACACCACAAGGAACAACACGGCACCTGCCTCCAGCAATGAATGCCACACCACCTGCCCCCAGCCTCATGAGCAACTGCTTGTGGGGTGGATCACAGGTGGAACAGCGACGATGACAGGGGCCAGCCTTGTGAACAACGATGGGAGCGACTGGCTTGACCTAGCACCCCTCCTTCCACCATGCAGTGAGCACTGGCTCACAGTGTTGGTGGGGGGTGCTACTGGGCTACGACCTCAGGTGAGACAAGCGCAGGATGATGCTATGCCCATGACCTGGCACCCTCACTGCTGCTGTGAGCAACTGCTCGTGGGGTGGATCGGGAGTGCTCGACGAGTGATTATGGACGACATACCTGCGTGCACTACCCACAAGGGTATGTGTACCCTCCCAATCCCCGGGTACCCCTACCCCTACCCACCAAAAACTCATACCCTCAACTAAGGGTAAGGGTTTCGACAGGTGCAGGTACGGGTAGCAAAAAAATACCTGGGGGTTACCCATGGTATTCTCTAAAATGGTCCTAATAAATGACCTGGTGGACCTCCTGAGGACCCTAGAGTTGTTAGTATAGCCAGAACAAAGAATATGGAGTCAGGATGAGACATGCGTGCCCTGTGAAATCTGTGGCATCAAAATTTTCACTGTTTTCAATTCCTGGGCCTAATGATAAAGTAGAATAAGGGTCAGTAGTGGGGATATCAGGGAGGAAAGAGCCTGGCTTACCAGGGCAAGGGTTCCCCATCAACAGAGGTGAACTTTGCTCACCATGGGTCACCAATAGTCCATGTCAAATATTTGCAAACATTTTCTCTAAGTACAAATAACAATGTTTGCCAACACTGCTCTCATGAGAACTGAGTGTTTGCAAACATTCCCTCTGGTAAGAGGGTGTGTTTTTGTATAACTGGGTAGTGTGCTGGGAGCAGCAGCAGAGCCTGCTACTTTGAAGCAGAGACAATGCAAGATGTGGTCAGGGTGACATGTGAGAGTGTTTCAGAGATTTGCTTTGTTGAATCTTACTAGCCAGTTGTGATAAGAAGAAAACATGAAGCTCATCTCGACCTGGAGGGATGTCTATCAAGCTAGGTGAACACTCCCACCAAAAATTACTACATGCAGGGGGAACAACCATTGCTGTATGGCCACAAGTTCCCAGAACAATGTGGGTAAAGATAGTGCTTTTAATGTCATCAAGCACTTCAAGAGGTGACAGACCATGTGCCACAGCCAACACCCATAGCTCAGGTATAGTCAAACAATCAAATCCCACTGTGGACCCCCCTGTGGCAGAAATTCATACCGTAATTCCCCTCTTTTATATATGTAAATTCATACCATTACAGTCGAAGCTGTCTTAACCCATACCTCTCGGTGGACATGCCAGAGTATGGGTTATTACAATGTATGGGTTCCGACAGAGGTAGGTTAGAGGAGCCAAAACTGACCAAGAACATGTGCATTTAGTACCGAAGGGCCATTATGCATTAAGTACGAGTAAAATAATCAGTGATAGATGAGTCTTTCAGGGATCGAGCCTCATCCAAGCAAGTCTGATGCCCAAATCCTATGAGAATCGACTCCAACTTGCGTGCAAAAGGATCGTTGATGTCTGTGATGTATTTTTGAAGTGTTGAAATGGCCTGGAGTGTTTCTTTCCATGTAGGTCTGTCCACATCGCCTGTGTCATCAAGCTCATCCCCTCCATTGATCTCCTAGGGTTAGGGTTAAGACGATCAAGTCCATGGTTGTAGTCTGAGGCAGTCTCAAGGGCATTGATTATAGCTTCTTCCTCAATGTGGTTGGCATCATTGTCCAACCAGTGTTCGTCCTCATCTGAAATCCTTTCTTTCCTCTGTAGATGGGCAAGTATGTCATCTTTGCGTGCCTTTATGCGATTCCTGAGTGAGGAAAGGCCCTTTTTCAGGACATCGACACTCATTTCGGCAAAGCTCAGTGAGAAAATGACGAAACAGATTATTGTTCACCCAAAAAATTGTAGACAAAATCATGATTGTCCAGCCACCACAACTAACTAAACTTGGCAAATGATTTCAATATGTATGATATCGCCTGGATATAGTTAGATCTCATCTAAAATTTACTGGGTATGGGTTATGGTCAACCCCAAATGGTATGGACTATGGGATGTTGCCGAGTTATGGGTTTTTTCTGCAAACCAAGTCGGTGGATGCCCAAAGTGCATGGGTTACTACAAATTATGGGTTATCACAACTATGGGTTAAGACAGCTTCGACTGTATTAGTGTCTACAAGTACTGAATATAATACCTGGAGGAAATAAATACAATCCAAAGAAAGAATAAATTTCATCCCAGAGTGGTATACCTATCAGCTGGTAATTGAATGAAGCTGTGATATCATTTTCATTTTTTAAAGGTATGAACAAAGGTGGTGAAATTCATGTCAAATTGGGCATGTTTCATACCCTGTCATTTTTACCAATTTCATAGAAAATTCATCCACTCCAGGTGGATTTTTTCAATAGCCTATTCAGTAACCATAGAATATTTGAAGTATAAACTCATCCATTCAAAAGAACTAATTCACCAGTTAAGATCCAGACTGCAACTCATTGCATGGAATATAAACTTATTTAAATTCATCCATTTGAAAGAATTAATTCACCAGGATTAATAGTTACAATTGTTATTGGTAAAATTGGCCTTTCCATCCCCCCCCAACCTACCCCAAATATCACTCATCCTCATATTCCAGCCCATCCTCACCTGCAGAAATATCCTCATCCTCATAGTCACCAGCTCTGTCATATCCACCAGCTTCATCGTATCCACCAGCCCTGTTGTAGCTACTGGCCCTGTTGTGGTTGCCACCCTGATCATTGTCATTGCCTAACTTGTCACTAGCCCCATTGTCACTACCAGCTCCATCACCGCTGTTGTCGCTGGCCCCCTCGTCACTATTGTTCTCATTGTCACTTCCTTCACTACTCTTGTCCCCTTCCATACCATGATTCGTCTGATCTCCTAAATATCCTCGTCTGCGTGCATATGCATGTCTGTTCTTGAGATTCAATTTGAGGAATTCTTCGATGGGCCAACCATGTGGGAACTTCTTGAAATAGCTGTGACGCTGTCGTGCCTAGAGTATAATATTTTTAGAAAGATACAACATGTAAAAAGTAAAAGGAAAGATACATACGGCTCCAATAATCTTGCTGATAACTTCTTTGGGTTGGCGGTGCCACAATACTGCACAATTGAGCCCTGCTTTAGCTGATAGGTCCGGGACAGCGCGCTACAATCATGAGTGAGAGGTAAGTGCACATGCTGGTAGGACTTACTTGAAGGAGGTTGTAGATCTCCCCATCATCCACAAGCCCCATAACCTCTTGGAGGTTGTATCTGTTACTGGAAGCTCCCTTTTCTGGGCATGGTATCATTGTTGTTGTGTGTTCCTTCACAGCCAGAGTCATTCGCAAGGCATTGTTCTTGGCTGAAAACAGGGGAGTGCAGCGGTGAGCATAATGGATGGTACATGGATATTGACATGCCTTCCAGTTTTTTCAATTGTGCGTTATGGCTTCCCTGTGTGCTGGAGGATTCGGCTATGTTTTGGATGCAATAAGTGATTGTTGTGAGAGAAAACAAAGTACCAACCTCGTTTAGAGTTCTTCAACAATTCCTGCTTAATCTTGTGGTTTTTCTTCGTGCTGGGAACTACAAATTTGTGGATGCAATAAGTGATTGTCAAGCAGGAGGACAAAGTACTGACCTTGTTTACAACCCTTCAAGATTTCCTTTTTTGCAGTGAATGTGCTTGATGTCAATTTTGCTTTGGAGCAAAACACAGCTGTAGCTTTAGCTGAGTGAGACTTCGGGGCCATTGATCTTGTCATGGGGAACAACAAGATGAAGCCAGGTTATAAGCACATTTTGACCTGAGAGCGGTCGTGACCTGCATTTACATATCCAATGAATTGTGCAGGCATAATTATCATGCAACCACTTAGCATGGATCTTGCATAAGGTGCAGAACCTGCCTGTATCCATGGTGAAAAGGTTCTAGTGCCAGAACAGTGGTTATTTGAGCATTGACAAGACATAATTTACATACCAAATGTATTTGGCAGAAATGGTTGACATCCAACCACTTAGGGTCGGATCTTGCATGCTGTATAGAACCTGGTGAAAAGGATTGGAGTTCTAGTGGCAGGGGAGTGTTAGCGGATGTGATCGGATGGTCGGATCATGTGCGACATACTGTACACAAGCCTGACACCACCCATGCTTGCAGTGCTTCGAGGGGATGATGCCAGCTTTGAGGGCAACAGCTACAACAGTGGGCTTGGAGCATCCAGCAGTTCTGTAACGAAAGGAGAGCTGTAGTGGGAGACACAACACTTTACCTAATGGGGCACCCTTGATTGTCCCTGGATGAAATTATGATGTTAGCACTATTAATTTATTCGGGGATACAACACCTTCTATGATGCAACCAGATCTCGAATATGAGTTGCAAGGGCACAGACGGCAAGGATAAAAGTCGTCAGCTCAGTCAAGAAGTAAATCCAAACACCCACCAATGCACAATGTCCTCTGCACATTTTTGGCCAGCAATCTCTACACCTCTGATCATCATCAACAGCGACACCGAAGCTGAAAGCTTGAGTCCATATGACAATGATTCTGTGTCAATCATCAAAAATCAAGCCGGATTGCCTGAATCCCAGCATCGCGTTGCCGACTCAAGCCCTCCACCAGAAGCCAGTGATGGTGTCAACCGCAGTGTGTCGAACAACAACAGTAAGTTCTTTCTCAAGGAAGGATGCGCAAGAGCTGAATTTTTGGTTAGCTGAAGCAGCCTGTGGAGCTCAAGTCAGTGCAGATAAAGGGAACACTTCTGGGTTGACAAATGCTGACATTGTATTGTCATTGGGCAACAAGGTGAGAAGAAATTCATTTTAATTGTTATGATGCTGACCTATGAAATCATTTCAGGAAATGACAAAGATTGAAGTCCATATTGAAGGCTCATACCGTTCTAATCCAACTATCAATATCAACATTGAACAAGTACAAGTCAGAAGGAGAAAGTATGAGCACAAAATTGAGGGACATTAAGGCAAAACAGAAGTCCATGTCCAAGTAAAGAAGAGTAGGAAGTAGTTTATGGTGATGAACGTATACAGTTGCTAGTTGAACATGTTGATTTTCTTTGTTGGTTGCGTAACAAACCATGAAGTTCAAACCGATGATCACCATGCTTCAACACTCATCAAAAGGTTGCAAACACCTTTTACCCCAAAACGACGCATCACTTGTGAGTTGGGCCACTGGTGAGATCTGAATGAGAAACAATGATTGATTTTAAGATATGAACAAAACAAAAAACCTACAGTGAGATTAGAAAGGTCATTTGTCATGGGTGAATAAGAGATACATACAGTCACTAAATCCTAACATTGGTCAGGTCATAAATGGTATTTGGGTTGGGGTCAAGCATGGTAAGTTCTTGAGGATAAGCAACACAGTATAAAAAGGCAGCATGAGATAGATGTCAGGGAGTAATGGGAGCTCATCCGAAATGGTCATAGAAGGTCTTCACATAAAAATGAGTGATCTCACCCTCAAGGTCTTCAATCTCCCATTCTATCCATTTCATTTTCCTTGCAAGAATAATTGGGGGAACTTCCCCTTTCTATGTCGTCATCACCTTCTTCAATGCATGTAAATATATGGATCTGGGCTCCCAATACAGATTCCCGAGACCATGATTGGCTGCACCCAAGTCAGCCACCAGCAACAATGCAGATGCTCCACCCGGAAAACAGGCGCTGATGAGTTCTTGATGATCATCGCCAGTGCTGGTTGTGACCTGCCTGTCAAGAGCAAGGAGCTCAAACCTAAAGCTAAGCTCAGCCAGATCCCAAATAATTTCTTCACACTCATGGTCTCCCAATGAATTGATGATGCTACCATTCCATATCAGTTGACCACCATTCGATTCTGCAAAATCAACTCCATCTGTCATCAAAGAGTCATCCATAAATTTCCATGCAGTGTCCCACAGTTTGCTGCTTTTCATACTCGAAGAGCCTGCTTTCTTTTCACCAATGAGCTCAAAGGCAAGAAGATTACGCCAAAGACTGTTAGGGTGTGGCGATGCAGTGGAATTGTAAGTGCTGACCCGGTAGATCATAGCTGTACGAAATTTGAGCCAGCTTTGGAAATAGACATCTTGATATTCTTTGTTTTGAACCGCAATGAACAAAGCAGGCTCAGGAAAGACATAACCCTCTGCCATTGCTGGTGGAGGATTTTGGGGAGTAAAATCCAAAAGAGCCTTTCGCCAGCTTGGAATCAGTGATGGTAAGAATGGGCTTTAGAGATCTTCAAATTTATTCTGCCCACTTGGTGGCATCTTGGGAACATTAGAATTCTTTTTGGCATCTGTAGCCATGGACATGTAAGCCGAAATACTTATTCATTACAATAGAAACCTACATGGGCTATAAAGCTGCCTGCATACTTCACGTTTAGAAATCTCATCACATGGTAGAGGAATAACACTCGTTTTAGCGCAGATGGACTGAAATGGATTCAGATACTGCAGATAATGTTGGACATGTCTTGCTATTGCTCGATATTTGTCAATGTGATCACCATTTCCACAATAGATGGTGGGATGTGAGGGACAAGTGGCTGGGTCGAGAGGGGTGGAAGCTCCCAGTGTTTGGACAGGTGCAAGCACCCTGATGTGAATGGCCTCATGAGCCAAACTGGGATGCCAGCCCAGAAAAAGATATTGCAAATCGTAAGATCTGTTGTAAAAGCCCCCATGACTTTCACTGTGGTAGGAGGATACGTCTGTGTGGGTATGGACAGCTCATTCATTGAGAGGATGGGGTGAAAGTAGTCATAGTAGTCGAGAAGAGCTGTTAACTTGACAAGAATCCTCTGCGTTTCACATACAGTAATTTGCATTTGATGAAAATTCATTGAAATAAATTTGAGGCAATGTAAAAGATTTTCCAAAATGACAGTAAGCTGGGAAACGAGGAGTTCCTTTGAAAATTTTGATTGTACAGCACATTCATGAAGATCAATACACTGGAATTCCATATGGAGGAACCTGCCAGGGCAGAGTTTTCCTATTTCTGTGAGGGTGCCATCATCTGCAACAAAATCGTGACAATCTGGCATCCATGTGATTGATGACTGTTCACTTTGTATAGTAGGGACAAGCGGTATGCATGCAAGGTGAGGATAATCAGGTACCCATGGTTGCAGCCATTGAAGGGGGTCATCATCCCCAAAGCGAAGGTTCATCCTCAAAAAAAGACTACAATCACCACCCAGAGGAGGATTAAAGATAGTATTTGCATTCAGACTGGTAACTATGTACTTTCCATTACTTATGACGGCACCAACTAAACCATCAGATGAGACCAAGGCTACAGGAACAAGTGATTAGACATGCCATTGGTCTGGCCAGTGAACAATGTTACTCACAAGGCGAGAAGTGTTTATCGTGTAACAATAGAAAAGGATTTTGCATAAGCTTTTCAGGAGTGATGTCGATGAGGGAAACCATAGGAATTATACTGCAGCTTGCGAAAAACTGAAGCAAATAACATGAGAACAGGTAACACTCAGATTGCACAAATACATACCTCAACAATCGTTCAAATGATGATAACCTGAAGCTAAAAGAGGAAATGCAAGGGATATTCCATGCCTGTAAGGACGGCAGATGTCTCACTCAGTAGGATAAACAAACGATGTTCCAAGCAGAGACAAGGAGAAGAAATGACCAATGCCAAATCAAGTCGCTAGGGAGACATAGAACATCTCGCCAAAGGTGCAGGAGGGCCAAGATCAGGAAGGACAAGCAGAACTGTAGATGCCTCAATGGTTTGATGAGGGCTGACACCGATAAGCAGAATTGTAGTAGATGCCTCGATGGCTTGATGAGGGCTGACACCGCAAGAGTTGGGAGAAACCACCAATGCCAAATTGGGTGGTTAGGGTGATGTAGGACGTCTACCCAAGGAGAGGGATATGGCAGGAGGGAACAGAGGGCAACACAGAGACAGGAAAAAAAACTTAACTTACCGTTAGTGATGAACTTGAAAATGAGTGGCTGCTGGCAGGGCATGGAGCTTTGTAAAAAACAATGAAGTTGGTGTGTACCTGCCCTAAACTCACACACTACATTCTCTCGTGCTCCTTTCATTTTCTTATCTTGTCTCTGTGTTGCCCTCTGTTTCCTCCTGCCATATCCCTCTCCTTGGGTAGATGTCCTACGTTGCCCTAACCACCCAATTTGGCATTAGTGGTTTCTCCCAACTCTTGTGGTGTCAGCCCTTGTCAAGCCATTGAGGCATCTACTACAATTCTGCTTATCGGTGTCAGCCCTCATCAAACCATTGAGGCAGATTTGGCATCGGTCGTTTCTTCTCCTCATTCTGTGTCAGCCCTCATCAAGTCCAGGTTTTCTTGGACCAGGACCTCATTTCCTGGGTTGGCTTGTTCTCATCAATGCTCCTCAGGCCTCTGGTGGTTTTCTGATGCTTCCAGTTTGGCCCATTCATTTGCGCATTGATTTCAGCATGCTTTATTAATATTGGTAAGTAATCTTTGTATTCCCCATGAAATTCCCATTGATTGACTATGGACACATTCAAGCTCTGAGTTCGTTTCTTGACCTCAAGTCTTGACTTCGCCTGTCTTGAGCTTCGCAACAAGGTGGCGGAGCATTGCATGGGTGGGCAAAAGATTCAAGGAGAAGACATCAAGAGCAAAATGTATGCAGCTTTTTTTCTCTTATCTCACCATCATTCTATCTTCTCTGCTAACATCTTCCAAACACAGCACTGGATCCTTCAATGATATTGTTCCATCTTTGTCTTTGTGAGCTCTCCCACCGCCAATACTTTCCAGTGCCTAAAATCACTGAATCTTAGTCTGACTAGTCTCGCAAATGGATCATAGTTCCAGTGTTTACAGTCCCCCACATATTCCGGTCGGAGTCCCCAGATTCCAAAAATTCTGGGTGGATTCTGGATATTCTGGATGGATTCCGGGTATTCCAGGTGGATTCCGGTAGATTCCAAGCATAATATATCATTTCTAGAGCATTTGAACTGGTTTGGTGTATATTTGGTGCATTTGGTTAAATGTGGCTATGCATTGGAGGTGTTTTTATGCATCTGGTTGACACTGAAATTGGTGTATTTGGTTGGAACTAGCTATACATTGGTGCATCAATAAAAAAAAGAGATGATTTGCATAGAAAAACACTTGTCTACATGTAATTACTGATTTTACTATTACTGCCACTACCACTATCACTACCACCACTAGTATTTTTATCATAGTCTGCAAGGACTTTTTTTAAATAAGTCAGTTCAATCCAAACCAAGTCTTACTAAGAGTATTCCAGTTAATTTTAATATTAGCAAGTTATTTAATTAACCCTATGGGAGGTAGACTGACACAATACAAATTATCCCCTCACCTCATGGGGAGGGGGTGTATGTACTACTGATTTAAAAATAAAGATATAAAGATATGAAAATAAAAATAGAAAAACAACCCCTCACAAACGTGAGGGGCATGTCATGCTGGTCTGATATCCAGGGCACTCATCCCCCTGTTCATCATTCCCCATCCCCCCTCTCGCTCCCTGTCCTCATCCCCATCTCCATCCCTATCCCCACCCTGTGAGCAGTGGCTGGCAGGGCTGGGGTGGGGTGCTGGATTATCATTTGTTTGTGCGTCCCTCCCCTCCCTCCCCTTCCCTCCCATCATTGCGCCGTAGTGTGGTGACATGGCCATTAGCACCCACAATCCACCCTGTGAGCAGTGGCTCGCAGGGCTGGGGGTGGGTGCTGGGCTGTCGTTCGTTTGTCCCTCCCTCCCCTCCCCTCCCTGTTGTGATGTGGCTGTTAGCACCCATGATCCACCCTGCGAGCAGTGGCTCACAGGGCTGGGGTGGGTGCTGGGCTGTCATTTGTTTGTTTGTGCATCCCTCCCCTCCCTCCCCTCCCCTCCCCTCCCCTCCCCATCATTGCACTGTGGTGCAGTGACGTGCCTGTTAGCACCCGATCCACCCTGTGAGCAAATGCTCACAGTGGTGGGGTGTGGGTGCTGGGTCGTCTTCCCCCTCATGCCTCCTCCTTTGTAGTGATCCCCACCGACCCCAGGGGGATCATGTTTGTATCTATTATATTTAGACAGAGCCGGTTCCTATAAAACCGGCTCCTTCCTAATTAGTACAGTAGCCAAACCTTAGCCTAGATGCACACCACAGCAATTATATGTTATTCATACTCGTTGCACAGTGTGATCCTCATATGCTCCGTAGGCTCACCACACTTTTTTGAGTATACAAACTCGTATATCTGCGCATCGACGCAGACATTCTCGCATCCATCAAAATCTTTCCCACCTTCATCTCAACCCTGCATCGTGCCACGTAACGATCAGATCCGCCCCTACAACATGCCCAAAACACATTATAGTTCATTTCCGAGACCCCCGCAGT
>QFEU01002152.1:0-11801 GCA_003316345.1 Tricholoma terreum
TGCGCCATGTCTATCAGTGATTCAAGATAGCTACGAAAAAGTAACCCTTACCCTTCATTAATCAGGATGATAAGAAATCGTTTTTTGAAAATATCAAATCTTGATGTCCACTTGTGAACACTTCGATACCCATCCCTACTCAACATATGGAAGAAAAATGGGCTGAAGACGTGGATCTGGCTTGCGATATCTGGCTTGCTTTCTGTCAGCTTTTCTAGCCACCGCCTAGAATTTATCAGCTGGCATTGCAAGCTCCGTTATAAATGGGCCATACTTAAGTCCAAACTCTACTAGATTGTCGTTCAAAAAGATCCCTGGTTGCAGTTGGTGAAAGTCCCCAGCTGTGATGTTCACAGCTCCGGGTACCCCTTGAGGATAAGATAAGATCCTGCCTGAGAAGTCAGATACCCAGCTTAAGTAGGACATTGTTCGCACACTACATCAGGGGCCACTGGGAATGAATCACGCGAAGTGGGACGTTGAGAAGATTTGGAACTTGAAGGAGCACTGTGATAACACTGTTAATTGCGCATCAATTTCGTGGGAAGGAATCGTTACGATGATGCACAACTCGGAGGCAGTGATGGTGGCATTGCTAGATCCTTAGAGACTCGCGTTGTTAGTGTGTTTGGAGTATGATTGCGAAGATCATCCGTAATGTTATCAGGGTCTGCCATTCGTGCTTGAAGTTGTCCTTAACGAAGGTGCCGGCACAGAACGGCTCAGTCCTACCTGAATTTTCCTTGGTGACTGGATTCTTCTGAAGACTAATGTTGTGCGCTATTTGTCATCGGCCTCTGTCGACGCTGTCCCGAGGAGTCATGGACCTGGACGGCCTTATTGATATTCAGATGGTCTCACTATATCCCGACTCACAATCAGATACAATTGGGTCGGTGTTGCTCATATCTCAGATGTCCAATTTCGCTGATTGACTCTAGGCAGCTTCTTCAACAGGCAAGCAAGCTGACCTGCGAGAATCACGAATTATGGTTGGACTCGCTCAAATTGAAACCTGAGTCTGTCCTTTATACCTTCCTTTCGGCATTGAAGGATCCAAGCCGATTATCATCAGCCGGCCCTGGAACTATCACGGTTCATTGGTAAGTTTTTTTTCCCCTTTCACTATTGTTTTTTTTTTACTGAGTATACATCAGTCTACGAACTGAGCAAGACCCAACGACGACAAAAGCAATGACCCCAGCCCTGGACACACAGCGGCACCTACAACGAGCAAACTGGGCGGATACGACAAGGCAGCGAAACGGGGTGGCGAGAACGACAGAAACCGGGGGAACGGGGGCCACAGCGAGTGGGGACGCGAGAACGACAACCACGGGGAGCACCGCGAGGGAAGGCTGGTCAATGCCGTCGAGCTCATGTATGCTCTCTTTTCTTTTTTTTTTCTACTAATTTTACTTTGTTTCTACATACATGGGAGGGGCAAATGACGTCACCAGACGAAACGGGGCGAACACCAGCACAGGAAAGGGAGGACGAGACCAAAGGCAGGGAGCCCCCAACGACCACGAGGGACCACTAGCGGCGAGGGGGAACCACCACCGACGAAAGCGAGCCCTCAACGACACAGGGAGCCACTGACGGTGACGATGAGCTCCCCACAATGACGGGGAGCGACCACCGGCGAGGACAAGGGCCCCTAACGACGACAGGGAGCCGCCACCGAAAAGGGGGCACCACCACCGGCCCCCAACGACAATGGGGAGCGAGGGAGAGCTCAACAACACGGGGAGCCACCGACAGCGACGATGACCCCCCCACGATGACTGGGAGCGACCAGCGGTGAGGACGAGAGCCACCACCAAAGAGGGGGGACCACCACCAGCGAGAGATAGCACCCGACGACCATGAGCCCTCGCGGCAACGATGAGCCCCCAGTGCCGCGGGAGATCCACCTGCGGTGGTGGTGCCCCTCTCCTGTGCAACCCGCACCTCCTTCGCACTACATGCATGCCAGGGCTTTTTTTTATTTTGTTTTTTCTTTTTACTTAGATTCCCTCGCAATATGTGCGAGGTATATAATTTGTGTAATACTTTAATAGTAATACATGTAATATCTCTCTAATCATATCCGTTTTGAGAACGTCATAGTGGGGGAGGGCAATGGACGTTCAAACATTCGAAGGCAGAAATGAGTCAGTGATTGAAGGTCCTTAGCACAACGGATACTGTCCTTCCAAGAAGGGTGTGTGTCATGTAGGCTAGACATACGTCCAGCAATGATTTCGTCCAAGAAATGTGCATCAACAAAGATTCCAAAATTTTATGGTATTTGTCCACAACGTTTCCTCTGTCACTGTGAGCGCCCAGATTATTTCCCAACTCGCTAAGTCAGCTGTTGTTGAGTCATGGGGACTCAACGTTAGGCTACTGCAGCTGGGAAAATTCAAATCGATAATTCAGAATCCGACTCACAACAAAAAATCATCCTTGCACTATCCGCCAGTCGTACCCATGTATGGAATCCGTGTCAGTCACTTAAACCTGGTTATCATTTGGTACCCTCTGTCGCCAGCTTGGCTGCTGTTCGCTGTTTGAACCGTCGATTGGGAGTTAGAGCATTTTCTCCCAGACGTCGAGTACACTTACTCTTCGTTTGGTATTCTTCTGGGTTCCTAGAGCAGCGCAGTTGGGAGAAACATTGCGGGACTGCACTTCATTCCAGATGCCTCCAAAAGGCGTTTTCCTCAGCGGCCTTCCGTCGTTCGTCAGCTAGGAAGGATAGCAGTGGCCTGCGCTGGCCGTTGTCGACGATCCGGCCAAACATATTCACATCCCACTCCTCCATTTTCAAACCCATCCGAACTTCTGTGCAAGATCATCACGGGGACGTGCACAAAGCCTGTGGTCAATTTTGGTGGTGTCACGGTCATCGCAGTTCCACTTTCTCCTCATCAGTTATCTCTTCTCGCTTGAAACCGTCAAGTAAATTTACTCTTCATACAATGTTAATGGGCATCCAGGGTTGAACATCGCCGTCTGCGCACCTCAGTGCATGTCTGTGGTCTCCCGAAATCTAGAGTTATGACGTCATGAAGGCATAGCCAAACACAGGACAACAACTTTTATTGTCAATGGCTTCTTTCTTTCATGTGTCTTAACCCAACTGCCAAAATGAGTGGCCTCCCCGAGTCCGAGGAACTTCCTGTTCGCTATGTTCCCAAGATATATCTGTCTTCCGGTCACAGAAAAGCGGTCCGTTGTGTGGCTTTCAATGAAGACGGAACTCTTCTTGCTAGTGGTGGCGCTGACAACCTCCTCTTGATTTGGTCATGTCGCACCGGAGTGCTTCTCCACAACATTGAAACTAAAGCTGCTGTTCTCTCTCTCGTCTGGATTTCTTCCGACGCATTACTAGGAGGATTGCAGGACGGTCTGCTAGTTTCGGTTCGTATAACAGAGGTATGTATTGTGTCTTTGAATCATTTCCTTGTTCTCAATGAAATGCATAGATGATTCTCACAGTCCATATCATGCATGCGCACGCCATCGCGGTGAAGTTTGTCGCCACATCCAAATACAAAGGTGTTACTCGCCTTGCCCTTGGCACGGAATTACGGATAAGTATACATGAGGAGAACAAAGGTATGTACTCGCGAAGCTGTGATAATTAAGCTTTCTTATCTGTGCCTAGATGGGATGCCGGTATGGTGGCCCGAGTTCGGTACTTTGAATTCGCCTACCAACTCTGGTGAACGATTCATCCTGAGCTCCTTGGAATGGCTGGATTTTGGTAGGCTCATTGCGTCTTATATCCACCATGGACTTATGTAAGTAACACTACATGGTTTTGTTGAAAGCTCTTTGATGTATATGTGTTACAGCTGCTGGGATGTCGACCAACGACAAGCATTGTGGGCAGTGTCCTTTGGCTCTCCTTGGTGCGTTTAAGATTTTGTATAAGTCAAAGCTGATAAAGTCTACCTTAGCAGAGGCATTGCGCTTGCTCCTAATGGACGAGAACTCGCTGTTTACAATATGTTAACTGGTGTAGACATATATGATCTGCAGACAAGACTCACAAAGGCATCCATGTCTCACAAAATGGGGATTGATGTTCCATTGCCTGTGAAGTACATTCATGTAGGCAATTTACTTGTTGCCGGCAACGCGGTGGGTAAAGTGAAACTATGGCGAAGTAAAGACGGGCGCTTGCTGGACACGCTAGATCATGATGGTAAGTTGCATTCAGGTACTGCTTTTCGACTCTTTTGAACGGGATTGCAGGTCGAATGGTGCAGGCCATTTCGGTATTATTGCACTCATTGGTTAGGGTTGGTGCTGACCAAGCATTTCAACAGGGCTGCTACAATAAACACAACAAAGACTTTCTACTCGCGATGGGAACAGCTGACGACTGTCCGATTTTATGCATTTGGGAAGCACATCTCCATCGTATGCATGTACTCTCGTGCTGGCGCGTGTTTCTGATTGATCTATTGACAGTCCCACTTGTGGTTCCCGAGAAGAACATATATGTTCGTCGCTGGATGTTTGATGCTATAGGCCTTGCGCCCTTTGAATTATATTCCTCCCTCATTGTATTTTCTAGGCTGTTGTTTTGAACAGACTGTTGTGGATCGCTGTTTGCATGTCTGCTATTGTGTGGCTCAATCGTTAGATGATAGCATCGCAGCAAGATGCAATCGTCATGCTGGTTTGGCTTGTCTCACCCCAGCTGACTTGCCGAAATAACCATTTCATCTTATTATCAGTTCCTGTTGCAAAATATTTTGACCACTTCCCGTCCAGGTATCTCCCTCGGATATGCTGGAGTTGCAAAGCATGTGATTGGACTCTATACAATGACCCAGCGAGGAGTTCTCGGCTTTGGGGAGGAATAAGTAGCGGAGCGTCTTCCTTGTGGTTAAGTTCACCTTGTGAAGAGTAGATGCCAAAATAAATGTCTATAAAATAGGTTTGAATTCCCAAAGAATATTACTCTTATAAGTAATAAGATCATAAATGAAGTATGTATTTCACGACTACAATATTAATATTTATCAATCAGTTGTGGCAGAAACTTTAGTATTTGATTGTACGTTACCTTGTTCAATGGAAGACCCATGAGCAAACCTTGCCCAGTGTCAAATGGATAATAAGCAAGATGACAATCCATGTTATCAATGCTTATTATTCTGTGGCTACTCCTGGAACTCTTGAACAGGAGAAAGCCCACAGGAGGAAAGGTGCATTGAAGCTCGCGGTAGTGGTCGAGATTAAGCTGTGTCGAAGAGGCAGGTGTATAGTCATGAATGATCACAAACATTTCCGTAATGACCTGTCCTGTGGACGTTTCCCTGGAATGTGAAAAGATCTTCACAATATCGCCAGCGGACCGTTCCCCTCGCTCATTTCTATAAAAGACTCTGCTGTCAACAGGTAGCGTATTGGCAGTCTGAAAAGTTTGCCCCAGCCGACGAATCTTCGTCCTATTGAACACAGCATTTACAATGGGCTGTCCCGCCATTCCAGGATCGTCGCGTGAGATACGATTCCGAAGAAGCTGATACTCAGAATTGGAAAGAGTGGATAAGTCGTTCGGGGTCCAGATAACATGTTCCTCCATCTTTTTGAACCTCTCATCAAATGCGAGGATATCTTCCCCTTGAAGGTCAGACCTGAAAACCCGCTGATATAAAGATATGAGGTTTTGAAGAACAGGTGGTAGGAAGTTGACACGGAACATAGCGTGCAGGTTTTGACCCATACAAAAACGATAGAACATAGTTTTCTCCATTTCCCCTACCCATAATGTCAGTCACCCAAATGAATATACAGGCTTCCAGACGCACCTGGTTTTGAGTTTGTCGGAATTTGTTGCATCAGGTAGTTGTAACATTCGAAAGCAAAACAACGCCAGGCATGAGTGGGTCCAAAGCATTGCAAGAGTGGACCAAAGTGCAGAGATAGGTGTTGATACAGAGTGATACTTGTATTAGGATAGAGATCGAGTAAGGAAGTCAAGTACTTGTGCATGTGCACCTCGTATTGTGTTATTCGTTCCTCGCTCATCTTCCGCATCGTAGCCAATTTCACAGCGGAGACGAGATGTAAAAAATTCACCAGCATACGGTGCTCCCTAGAATCCTTTGGCTTTGAACCCCACAGACATATGAGAGTGATTGGAAGATTGACCATGCAAAATGTCCGCCACTGGTCGGCTCCAAATTTTCCCCAATGCTTTTCTCCAGGGTGAGCAGGTGCAGCCGGTGACCACGATGGTAATCCAAGAAGTGCCATGTCCTTCCTTACCTCGGCCAAAACGCCCCGACCTAAGACATGCGTTCCTTTACTTTGCCCAGAAATAACCTTTTCGCGCTCGTCAATGATGCCGGCCAATTTCCGCTGGATATAGATGTAAACGGCCTTTGTCTGAAAGTGATTGTGAGAGCGCTGACCTCGTTTTGAATCAACACATGAAGTTTATCGTTGTGCATCTTCTTCAGTTCCTCCAAAGAGGCGTCCGTCAAGGATTGAACCTTCAAGGAGACTAAGCGCACGAGATCTGCCTTTCTTAGCTTGTAAATTGTGGTCTTGTTGGCATGTTGAAAGATATCTTCAGCATCGACATCAGTTAGTGGAAGACCTGCCCATGGTTGCATTGGAACAGCAGCTTCAGCAACCGAAGAATCCTCGTTTTCAGAAGATGACACAGATGGTGTATTTGAAGCCACCCGCTTGCCAGAAGAACTGAACCAGCCTCGACGTGTTCGCTAACAAGATCCCAAATCAGTAACAGTTGCAGATTTTGTCAGAAAAACGTACATATTGAAGTAATCGGTCAAGCAGTAGACCTTTCCTGCCTCTCCAGTCCAACGATACATCCTTGCACAGCTGCCAAATAATAGCACACCTCAATTGCTTAAGTTCAACATGTGTACCGCGCTCAAGAATAAGATTGGCCTCTATCATTTCAGCTTCCGTAGGAGCGTTTGGGTTGCGGTCGAAAGTGATTCCATCTCCGTCATTGAAGTTTACGTCCATGCCCCAGATAGAACGGCAGTGACGTTGAAAAAGCCGCAGATAAAAGGCATGCATAGAGTCGATGACCGTAAAACATGTGGGGTCCCAGTACGGAAGTCGGAGTAACTCCGACCATCGAACACCGTAGGCAGCATACCATCGTTCTCGTGCTGCCTGTGTCGAAGCTTTCCGCCACCCTCGAGCTGCCTGCATATGCTCATCTGAAGTACGTGGCTTCCACTGTTTATAATCAAGATTGTTGATGTCATCACGCATCTGGTGACATAACGAACAAAAATGTTTGGAGGAAAAGTGGGCGAATCCACTCATTTGACGTGCTGCAGGAAGATCACAAACTAAGGGAACTACAGCACAGCGAACAAGAAGCCCATTCAGATACCGGCATGTTTTTGTGTAGTAGACTCCGTGTTTCCAAAACAGAAGGAGGTCTTCGACGAGGGGTCGAAGCAGATAATTGATCTCATGATGAGAAGGTTCCTGTGGGCCGGGGATCATGCCAACCAGGTACATATTTTCCACATCATATTGGATGGATGGTGGTAGATTAAGGCATACCATGTAAATGCCGCCAGTTGATACCTTCTTTCCGGCCTCCTTATTGCCATATGGGTTGAAACCATCCATGTTTAGGCTAAAAATAAGGCGACCCTCGCGCCCAGGCCCAGGGACAAATGGACGTTTTTGATCGGGACCCAGAAATTCGCGTAGTCCTGGTGCGTCCCATATATCCCAAGTATCATCCCCGTCGTCACTGTCGTCACTGCAAGGATTACGATCCAAATAATCACGGAGATCTGACCGCCCATAGAGCCGGCCGACCCAATCTCGCATGCTCTGGTAACAGAACTCTCGGGCAGGCTGTTCCACATAACCATCTCCACGTTGACGCCGTTTCCGCAGTTTGGCACCACAGGGTTCGTTGTCCACCTCTTGGTTGGTACATGTTTCAGGATAAGAAGACTTGGGATTATTTGGGTCTACCCAGTAGAGGAAAACGCACTTTGGACAACAGACGTATGCTTCACCCTTCGGCATCACATCCAGGATGTCGATAACGGTCCTAATATCACTAGGAATGCCATCCATCATGGACGCATTCGCATACTGCGCTAGCTGGAGGGCCATGCTGACAAGAAGCTGGAGAGCTCCCAAAACAAAGGAGCAGTGCTCGATAGAAACACCACAGATAAGATGGAGAGTAGCCACCAAGAGGTAACACGCAAGGCTAATGGGGTCAATTTCCAAACTACCTCGAGTATGATACATCGCTAGTCAAAGGGAGCTCGATAAGGATGTCACATGTACACAAAAAATAAACAGACCAGAGTCGAACACCGTATGGTGAGAAACCGCCACTTGCCGCTGCAGCTCCCATGCTTTCAACTTGAGTTGTCGAAGAGCAATGAGCTCTCGATGTACACGATGATTTGCAATCTCACAACGAAGGCGAAGGGCAACATCCGGCGACTTGAGATGCGAGTGAATGAAGGTTTCGAGTCAGGAAAGTAGTCGCTGATACCCGATGGTTAAAGAATTAGACCTCACGATGGGGTCTAGCTCGCAAACTGCATCAATCTCGTCATCTGTAGCACTTTGTACAAGGGGAAGTGAATAAAGTGTCGGAGGCATGCGAAAGACTAGTGATTCAGAACCCGCGACGATCTCAGCAGGTTTGATCGCATCCAAGAGCACTTGGAGCTGGTAAAGAAGGCTGTTTGGAGTTGATTCAGGCCTCTCTATAGGAATAGGTCTAGGCAGAATAGAGACGTTGCAAACAGGTATTTCCGCCCTTGGCATAGGCAACAAGGGCAGTGACGACAGCCCGGCAATAGTTGGTGGAGGTAAAGGTAGAGGAATTGCTGGTGGGGTGAGATCATGTAGCCTGGCGGTAACGACACCTCGCTGGTGCTCTCTGGCTCCATGAGCCTTGAATTCCGCTGGTGGTAGATACCGGCCATCCGTGGGCAATCCAGTCACTGGATTTACACCCGGATGCTCTGAGCATTCGGAACAGTCGCAGAACCGTAACACAGAGGGAAATTTCTGTGGCAGATTGCCAGAGGCTTTACGCTTTGTGTACGGCTGCAGCCCATGTTTCTCCTTGGAGCGCGAGACAGGCATGGCAGGTTTAGTAGAACACATATGTGACATAAATGGCGAGTAGATATATGATCAATCGATTACCCAATCGATTACACATCTCTGGGTGTAGCCGCAGCAATATCATTCTTTACGGATGTCAGATTAAGGAGATCAAATAACGACATATCTGGCATGAAGATGGCTGAAACGACTTGTGGCACACGAAGTTGATGGGGATTGCACAAAAAATGGTGGGATAATATAATAGCTGATAGAGTGCTTCACGTGTCCGATCGCAAGTCCGATAATAAGATGCAGCAATTTACTAGACGTTTGACACACGTGAAAGGACGTGGCTCTCTAAAATTGAAGACAATATAACCTGAGCTGCCATCGGGGGAAAACCGAGGTGGTATGGGCCTTCAAAAGCATGCCAGTGAGATTCCAGGGCATTTCTGTTGAAACTTTAATCTCAAGCGAAATATGAAACACTAGGCCCAGTTTGACGCGTCCAACAAGCTAACATATGCTCAACGTTCCTGGTAGACATGACAACACGGAAAGTGGAGGATCATTGGATCTCTCTATGAATAGGCGAGAATAAAGGCGATGCGAACTTCCCATGTGCGTTTCCGTTGAAACATTCGATAATGAGAACAAATCCACGAATAAGGTACCATCCCACCCCCACGGATAAGCTGGAGTCTTTTTGTAGAGTAAGAGCATGGATCCCAGCCGAGCAAGATGATGGACAAGGTGTGAATGCACCCGATGTCCCATCAGAGGAAATGTAGAACTCCAACGATAAGTAGTGGGTGCGCTGTGGCCGTACATGGAAAAGGTTTGACAGAAGACATGACGAGGCATGAATGCACTCGACGACAGGAAAGGCCAAACGAGGGAAGTCCCACTGATATTTGTGCGACTGACTGCGCTTCATTGCCATCATAATTGGTTGACCTCAGTATACGGTGAAAATCGTCGGCGAAGAGAGGGGAGGGAGGAGGGGAGGGCGAAGTAGAAATCAACGCGACCAAGTCGAACGATGAGTGGGGATACTGGTACAAAGCCCCAGTGAGTGGCCTGCGACATGGGGGGTGGGAAACCTTCGTTAATGCAGAGTTAGGCTGGTATTCTCAGGCTTGGTAGGGTATGACAAGATGCAAAAAGCATGTGAGACGACGAGGAGATCGAGATTTTACACCGGCGGAGAGGAAATATCCTCAACCGTCCAATGTAGATGATTTAAAGAACAGATGCAGGGATAGATTGACGAGCCGAGGACGCTAGCAATGACCAGAGAGAAAATGGGACGTCCACAAGGGTGGAATGTGAGTGAGTTTGAGACGATTCGAAGCTTCCACGCCAACAAGGAGTAAATTTACCCAATGTCCAGCGCAGAAGTGGCAGTGAAGAGCGGGCTCGAGAAAATCCTAGAGGTTGCAGGAACAGCGACTGGTTGCACTAGTGGCCTGGTGTATACTCCACGAGAAGAGCTGTAGAGTTTGCAGATAAGACAATTGAAGATAGATGCACTGAATGCAACAGGACGACTTACCACAAAATTACGGAGCAGCGACCACTGAGCAGATGAACCCCAGGAAAAGATCGGAGGTGAGAGTAAATTTAAAGCGAATCAGGACACGTAAATTCAACGTAGATTGATGAAACAAAGAGTGAATGCACTCAGCGTCTCACCAGTTAGTGACAGTAGAGTTCAGGTTCAAAGTTGAAACATTGAAGGAACAAGTCACGTGTCCGTCTCAGGTGGCAATTTCAAGTTCAATGCCTTCAAGTTGTCGTCCATCTGGTCGTTGAGTGCATTCACGCTTCATCCTGCTCCTGGATACACCGCGCTACTTCGTTTGACTGGATGTTACCCGCGCTCTCGAGTATTCAGACCTCTGGTCTTGTCATCTACTTACTGTACGGTGGCAGGTGGTCGTTGAGTGAATTCACGCTTCGTCCAACTACTGCCAGTGGAGACTTGCCGTATAATGTCGAGTCAACTCAGGCTTCGTTCGATTACTTTTCAAACATATGTCACTCACGCATTCGTACACCATGTTCTTATTTCCGCTTCCATGGCAGACAGTCGAATTCAAGTTGTCCAACTGCTGGACACCACACACATTGCTTTCATTACCCGAACTCGAGTTGCCGGACCTCTTTCCTTCTCATCTATCGTACGGTGGACTGTATATGTTACCAGAGCTCGAGCGATTTAGTGCTTCCTCGTCTATACTCCAAGCGGGTGATCTTGTTGGCTGTGGCACATCACTAGCCAGGCCCGCAGGCCACGGTGCACCTCTCAGCGACAACGAACAGTAGTAAACGTCGAACAGCTAGGTACATTGAACGAAAACTGGAAGAAAACTAGCCCTGCCAGCGCCAACCTTTGCGTATCGAACGGTCGAAAATGCCAAATCCTGATTAGAGCGGCTGCTCAGCGCTCAGCGCTCAGGTCGAACTTGGCCTAGTAACTGGATTGAGACGTCGAGTGTATTCACGCTTCGTTTCGCCACTGTACGCTTGATGTATTGCTGTTCTTCTGACCTCTGACTCTCTGGACTAACTTCAGTTTGTTTTCATCACGATCAGTCTATCAGACGGGTTTTGTTCATGCTTCTTGTCAATCCAATTATTGTGCAGACTATGCCTCACCATTAGACCCACAGTTCTTGGTTTAGATCAATGCCTGTTATTGAACA
>QFEU01002154.1:0-54824 GCA_003316345.1 Tricholoma terreum
AAAAAAAGGGGGGAAAGGGACGCTGTCACTTGCCTGCCGACATTTCCGATCTCGGTAGATGGTTCAATAGATGTTTAATCCTGTCCGCCATGAAGTCCTTTAATAACTGAGTGTGTAGATGGGGGTCCGCCGCAACGGCGTTTGGGAAGTGGGAAATATACGGTCGAGATGCTCACCGGTCGCCCTTTGGTCCTGATAGGGCATCCGCACCGATTCATGTGATATTCAGAGTAGAATGAGGGCGTAATGGGGAAGCACATAAGGAGTCATCATCAGTTGACGCTATGCTCGCAAACGTATTCCTACTGACCAGATGCAAGGTAAAGGTCCAGACGCAAAGCTTCGTGCGGAAGACCGTAATCCCGAAATCGATGTGCCATAAATCGGTGACGGGTTATATCGGACCGGCAAACAAATTATAGGCAGAGATAGATATATTATAGTACAACAAACGGACTGTTCTACAGTGGTAATAAGGTAATAAGGTGTGAGAGTAGGAGTAGTCAGTAGTGACGGTTGGATAGCGTTGTAAATGATAATGCAAGGGTGATATATGAAAGGCCGTAGACAGGTCCGAGCATGAGGCATGTCGCCTAGGCAGTGGCCATCTTGGGAGCCACCGTCCGTTCGCTCTCCAACTTGGTCTTGTTGCGGTCAAATGCCTGCTGCCGGCAGTCCTCCAGGTTGGTGCAGCTGTGATGTTCGGGCAGGCGGTGCTATTACAAGGTTTTTAGGACATGGATTGTCTGGGAGATAACGAGGACTTACTGCACCACAAAACTGGGCTCGACAATGCGGGCACTGGCCGACTATACGTAGAGCAGCAGAGGTGCACTGTGCGTCAGTTTCACTTTGGAATTGACAGCGTTTCTTAGCAGCCATGATTACTGAATTGGAGCGCAGGTTGGTCGGCTAGGGAAAATGTCAAGTCGGGTAAATGTAAAAAAGAGGGAGGGACGTACGTCAGAAATGGCAGGGTCGAGAACTGGACACTGGGGGGGTGGACGAGCAACTGGCTTTATATTCCAGGCTGTGTGAGGACGCGTAAGCCCCCAGATATAGATCTGTCCTGCACGTGGTGCGACATGATCTTGAATGCACCGCTTTCTTGTAAGTATAGTATAATGGCTTCTATTGTAAAGACCGTGCATGCTTCGTCAATTGAATTCAAACTGTCCACAAGCCAAGGGGTATCTAGAATCTGAGTATCCATGATTCTAACTTGCATTACCTAACTACGATGAACAGTAACTTACTAAAATAGAGAAATTAAAGGTCCATGATGAAAGTAGAAGGAGAAAGGTAATGAATGTGCAGGGAAGATGCCAACGTGATAAACAATCGGTCAAAATAACAAAGAGCATAAGTGAGATAGCTCGTCGCTCTCCGTTCGTTGTCTGGACTCCCGGGCTATTGAGCTGCCCGAACAATACGTGAACTCACTTCTTCAGATTTTGTGTCACCACAACGGCGACGACGATCCCGACAATGATGAGGACAATCAAGAAGATGAAGAAACATATCCATCTTTTCTTACGAGCGGCTCGAGCTGATGCAACAGCTTTTTCAGTGTAGCCCAAACTGTAAATTGGTGAGAATAGGTTTCCTCGCAGGATGAGAACAGCAGCGCATACCCGGCTTCCATATCATGTTGAACGGTGTCCGCTTGGGTTTCTATCGCGGTTATTGTCTCGTCCTGTTGCTCAACAAGGACACTCATCTGCACAAGTCCGGTCACCTTCCGCACGCGAGAAATAAGATTATATACGAACATCATTGAATAACTGCGCCAGTTCGCCAAGGGTCTTTTCGATGCGCTGAATGTCCTGATGCCGTTCTTGAACTTCGCGATATGCTGCTCGTGATTCCCCATAACGATTTGAATTCATGAGCTAAAATTATTTGCGGTCAGATAATATAACTCTCCACAGAGAAGAAGCAAATTACAGCTTGACTAAATATTTGACCGCCCTGTTCATCATTGACGACAGCCCTAACTTCCTCTGGGGTAGCATCGGGTTTTACTTGAGTACAAGGTCAATATATACCATTGCGACAATGTGAAACCACATGCCAATTTTGAACTGCCTCTCCATTCTCTGCTTATACTTTGTCCGGTATTGCTGCTCCACTGTCTGGTAGTTTTGAATCGCTTCCACGAACTTGGACTTGACTAGGGCGGTCTGTTCCCAGTCTGAGTTAACCAGTGACGAATGCGAGAAATGATGATCCACCTGTTGCTTGCGGATCTGCCCATCGCGTCCCGAACCCCCTTGCCTCTCCAATGCCTTGACTCGGCGTTTAAGACTTGCACTTAGTGCACTTGTGTCTTGGACGAGATCATCCAACTGCGTTGCGTTGCGTTGTGCGGCTGATTCGTCCATGTTATTGAGAGAACGAGAGTGGAGGTCGCCGATACGAGTTACATTGTCGTTAAATGCCCGTATGCTGTCTTGCAAAGAAGAAATCTATAAGCGTCAACCAAAAAGGTTTGTCAGCTGCTTGAAACAAATCCGGACAAAAGGTTTACTTCTGAATAGAAAGCTGACATGCTGTCCCCTGTGACAACCGATGGTGGTGGTATGCTGTCTTTAACATCCGACATTTCGTATGCGGGCTCATCTTGGCGAGAAAAAGGATTTTGTCGACTCTGGTAATCACCACCAACACCTCCTGACGCCTGCGTCGGGTAGGAGTTGCTGAAAACGTACAGGCAGTTAGGACCATGTTTTGCCAATGTGAAGCGAAAATTCAACCCACGTAGTCGTGTTACCACCCTGTTGCTGAGCCTATGCCAGACACTGTTAATGAGAAAGGCGAGGAAGCAAGCTAAAGGCCTACCCTCATTGCGGCAAGTCTGTCTCGCGCCATTGTGATGGTTTTATTGCTGGGTATGTAGACGCGAGTTCTTCAAGGTCCAAGAAGTAGGACTGGAAGTTGAGCAGGACGTGGGGTCAAGTAGAAGACAAGTATAAGATGGGGTCGTTGCTGTGTGTGAAACGAACACAGGAGCGGAACAAATGTGGACAAATAATAATCGACTGCGCTGCACCGCATCACTGCGTACTAGGTCGGTCCACTGTTCCACAGATTTCGTATTGAGGATTCCACCTTGCGGCCGTCTCAAGGTGATAATACATATCTGCTCGGGTAAACCACAGATTTTTGAACAAGTGGAAACCGTTGATCTAGTAACTCAACGCATCACGAAGTACCGAAATCTGACGCTCGACCATCTTTCGACTAGTCCCTCCTATGGATTCCCTGCGTTCGACGCTAGCTTCAAACTCAAATACCGCATGAACATCATCCGAGAAATTTGGGCTCAAAGATTTGAAATCTTCTATAGTGAGCTGATCTAGCTGGCACTTTCGAGATTCCGCAAGGGCTACAGCGCGGCCAGATATATGATGTGTTTCGCGAAATGGAACCTGAGTGGAACAATTAGCGTAGGTACAGTCCCAAAATATGAAAAAACATACTCCTTTGCGGACAAGGTAGTCAGCAAGGTCTGTGGCAAGTACGTCCATTGTCAAAGCTTGATGCATCTTTTGCTCATGAACCTGTGCAAGGTCAGGAATTATTGAAACAAACCGAGGGACGAATGACTCGCTTCCAGAGTTGCTATAACACCTTCCGCGATTTTGAAGGATGCAGATACGTTGTCGAAAGTATCAAACATGGGTTCTTTGTCTTCTTGAAGGTCTTTGTTATAGGTGGAAGGCAGTCCCTTCAGAGTCATCAGGAAACCAGCCATCTAGACAACTTTAGTTAGTGGCGCCTTCATTATTAACCACTCACATTACCGAAAACACGCCCTGATTTTCCCCGAAGAAGCTCTAATGAATCGGGGTTTTTCTTTTGCGGCATGATGCTGGAACCAGTGCTTGGAGAAAGAGAGCGCGGGGAATCAATTAAGATCGCTACGCAGTCCTGCCAGACACATACCTGTACGCATCACTCAACGTAACGAAGCCGAACTCGGCTGTAGAGTATATTATTAAATCCTCGGCCATCCGACTGACGTGGGTCATAGCTAGACTGGACCACATCAAAAATTCGATAATAAAATCCCTGTCGCCGACACCCCACAAGCTATTTTCGGCGAGGGACTGGAAACCAAGCTCCGCTGCGAGAAACTCCCTATCAACAACGAAAGGGTTCCCTGCGAGGGCACCACAGCCGAGGGGCGACACAGAAATCCGAGGAATGAGCTCCCGAAGCCTTTCGAGATCAGATCTGAACGAGAAACCATGTGACAGTAACAAATGAGACCACCGAATAGGTTGACCACGCTATGGAAAATCCTCGGCATAAACGATTCATCAAACCCATAGATGCGCAGAGCTTGCGCCATACCTGCAAGTGGGTATATCCAGGAAGGAGGATGTGTTTTTCTTGATCCGCCCGTTCTACCATAACGCGAATTAGTCCCTTTAGTCCTTGTTCAACATCTTTGATCGCATCCAAAAGCCATAAGCGCATGTCGGTGGCAACCTGATCGTTACGAGAACGACCTGTATGCAATTTGCCACCGAGTGGTCCAATGAGTTCACTCAGTCGTCGCTCATTCGCGGTATGAACGTCCTCGTCATCCGGATGGATTTTAAACTGTAATGGTTGCAGGAAGGATCTCGAAAATACTGATTGACGTACTGTGCCGTCCCCCCACTCTTTTTCTACAGCAAGCAGTCCAGCGATGATTTTTGTCTCCTCGTCTTTGTTTAAGATACCGACCAGAGTGAGAGACTTTGCATAGGCGATGGAACCATTGACGTCAACAGTATGCATTCGCCGGTCATAACTTAAGGACTGGTTGAAAGCATGCATGCTGGTTTCAACGATCAGTATGGGCGGAGACATAAATGAATTGCATACAGCGGGTCTGTTTTGCCAGTGAACCTTCCACCCCAAAGCTTTTGTTTCGTGGGTTGATCCTCCATGGTGAGATCAGTATAAAGATTTCGATAACGATGGTGACAGTGTCAGTGTCACGTAAGTAACTTAATGTATAGCAGGTCACGTGTCACGACTCACGCTTTGAAATTGTACTTGTAGCCTGGCCCTTCGCTTCAGTTCCTTTCCTTCAAGTTCGTCCCTATGTCGCGCTCCAGTCCGAGCCGCCTGCGAGCTCTACTCATTTGTTCGTCCATCTCTGCAAATTCGTGCGTTTCTTGTCTATCTGTAGCTCCTCACCCATGTATAATTATTTGCAGGCTCTGTGCCGGAGGAATCTTCATGTTTCCTGTCTTCTCTCCTGTCTTGGCATCAACCCTGAAACTAACTCAACCACAGCTCACGACCATTGTATTAGCGTGAGCACCTCTATCAGAAATAGTGTTCCCATCTCCCTCACACCGTCTCGTCAGAGGAATGATTGGACAGTATCCCTTCTCACCAATTGTTGGCAAGGTTCTAGACTTATACGGTTCTTCTATGTGTTCCCTCATTGGGGCAGTGTGCTTTTCCACTGCGTTTGTCTGCAGTGCTTTGGAGATTAGTGGATCCTCCGCTGGCAGTCATTCCTCGACTTCATCTTTCCATCGCCTCACCCTCTTCTTCCTGATCGCCGGCCTCGGAACGGTATTCTCGTGCGTCTATCGCATGATTTGCCGAGAAATCTGAAATGAGCGTACATCAGATACTTTTCGTCGATCTTTGCTGCGTCAAAGCATTTTCCGGACTACCCTGGTTTTGCTTCCGGCGTAACTATGGCTTTGTTCGGCCTTTCACCACTTTTCCTGTCTGTCCTAGCCTCCGATTTCTTCGTCGATCCAGCTTCTGGCCTTTTAGATGTCGTACTGTTCTTGAAATTCATGGCTGTCCTGACTGCCTCTACCCATGTTTTGGGCTATTTTGCCCTCCAGACTCCTACAGTCGCGAACTCGTCAGTCTCGATAGCAGACTATATGGATGGCGACAGCATCGACGAGACCTCGACATTATTGCCACGGAAAACGGGCAGCCAAACAAACGACAGTCCGAATCCCATCCGGGACTGGTCTTTCTGGCTTCTGGGGCTGTATTGCTTTCTTATCATTGGAGCTGTAAGAGCATTATGAATCTGTTGCTCGTGTTGAAGTGACTTGCTTCATAGGCCGAAATGGTGATTTCAAATATTGGAACAATCGTGCTATCACTCCCACCCCATGCACTTGCAGTTCACGCGAGTGCTTTGTCCGATCATGCAACCTCAAAACAAGTCAGAATACTATCAATTTCAAACACCCTGTCACGTATAGTTGTGGGGCCTCTCGCAGACCTGGTTTCCCCAGTTGCCTCATATCTTCCGACTGGTACAGCTGTGTATTTGAGAAGACATCGAGTCAGTCGAGCTGTTTTTCTGGCCGTTCCAGCGCTGTTGCTAGCTTTCATATTCGTGTGGATGGAGTTTGCAGTAATGTCTCGTGAAGCTGTGTGGACTCTCAGGTTTGTGAACAGTTGTATAACTACAACCCCCTTTTAAATATCATCCTAGCTTTGGAACTGGTATCAGCTATGGTGCTGTCTTTACTGTCCTGTGAGTTAATACAGTTCATAGATTGCTAACTCTGTTCAAACAAGTGTTCAGTCCTAGTATCGTCTCTTCCATCTGGGGTCTTCCTGACCTTGGTCGAAATTTTGGCATCATGACTTACGCACCATTTCTTGGTACTCCCTTGTTCTCGTTCCTATATGCATTCATCTCTGCCTCCAATTCCGAGAATGAGATCTGCGAGGGTACCATATGCTGGCGAACGACATTTTGGATAGCTGCTGGAACATCTATGCTTTCATTTTTTGCAAGCATTGTTTTGTGGATGAAATGGAAAACACGCTTGTAGCCTACGGACCCGTACTAATGTCACTACCTATACTTAACGGACGATCGATACGAATGACGTAGCATGCTAATTTACGACCCCAAGTTCAGATTTGTGTTCAGAAGTATGTGCATTCCGTGGTTCACTATTCCAACATGATGTTCACGATGTTGGGGTTCCTTTGTGGGTTAACACGATAGCGTATCTGAACAACTCGACAGATATATACAATTGTTGAATCATAGATTAGGTGAATGGTGTATCAATGGCATACAAATTAATTTGGATGTCGCACTAGTCGTGATGAGGATCACGGGCGCAGGCATTATGAACTGTTGCCGTCTCGCCCAACTCAATCGTGTACGATGACTCACTCCTCCCTTCCCGCACGAATCACTCTCCACACAGCCGCTTTCTTCATCATGACCTATGGCTACATCAGTCTGGGGACCCTTCCCACCGACGCGTGGATCCGCAATCAACACGGAGGCCATTCCCAGTTTTTAACAATCCAGAGGTTTGCCTAGGTGGTTGCTGTTTAACACCTAGTACTCAAGATGAACTTTGACAGCCTGGGGATAGCGTGGACCACAATGATCGTGAGCCTCGTCCTTGATCTTTTTCCTTCATTCGCAGGTGCTTCCGTTCCCAATACGGATCCGAGAGCATCAGCTTTACCGTCATTCATAGTTTTTAGGACCATAAAAAGAGCCCTGTTGATAGTCGCCCTCCCAGTGCGTTTCCCCTCACTTCTCAAAAGTTCACCACCCACCACTGATCATTCGTAGTTATCTGTGGTGGTCTCCTTGATTTACTGGACACTCATCACCTTCTTCCCCGCGGTTATCCTTCAGCACATTCCCCATTCAAGTTTGGGCGATACTGTGGTGGCTCGGCTACCCCTGTCTACTGACCTAGCGATTCATGCCTCTCCCGTCTTCGCCTTGCTGACAGACTTCCTACTGTTTGAGACGAAATACAGCAAAAGGGCGTTGGCTAATACACCTTTCATCATATCAATGTTTGCAATATGGTATGCCTCTTGGGTGGAGCGTTGTGCCAAGGGCAATAATGGCATCTGTGTGTTCACCCAATCCAAGTTTGGTCGATGCATGTCACTGATTTTCAATTGTGCTCTTTTGCCGACAGTTCCTTATCCATTCTTGACGGACAATCCTTTGAAATACCGACTCGTTATATACACTGGAGCCGCTGTTCTCGGATATTCTGCATTTTGGACCATCAATAGATTACATGGGCATGTTAGAAGATAGATGGATCTCGGATTCTTGGTTGACGTTTGTTACTTACAGTACAGGATTCGGAACTGATATTATGATTGAACAAGAACGTGACTTATATATTATCACTTCTGCGTGTCATGCAAACTCGTCCGCTACCTCACACCAATCCAGAACTGCTTATCTTCGAGTCTCCTGGTGTCCATGAGTACAGAGTTGAGAATTGGCATCTATCTCGTCTTGGGAATGGGGATGTAGTTCGCGGCGCCCATAATTTTGGTTGGCAAGACTTCTCAATTCTGGCCGCGATTTTATATCTTGAGGTATTCGAAAAGGCTTTATGTGGAGCATCAGCATAATGAATTACGCAGATACAAGGCAAATTTTGGGCTTCCTGTGCGCTCGGAGTGCTGTTGGTGATCCGCATATGGATCAAATGTACTCAAGTATTATCTGGTACGTGTATTGCGCCGTTTATCGTGATCGCACCTCCATTACATTGCACAGAGTCCATCGTCATCCTCCCACCACATGGTGTCCAGCTTGAATCGCGTCATGGTTTACCATCGTTATCCCTCTTCACGCTGCGACGCTTCATCCCTCTTCTGACTCTCCAGGATGTAATCATAAACGAAGGCTTGCGAGGGTGGGATGTTCGTCATTATCTCGCAATGATCAAGCAACTCGATCCTAAATCTTCTGTTGTGCAAGTGGCGTACGAGGTCAGCTATCTGCTGGACGCAAGCATCTCGTGACTGACAGCCTTGTTACTCGGATTTTAGAATCTTTTGCCTCATCATCCAGTACTACAAGAGGTGTACCGAGGTATTCACGACATATTGTGTGCAGCATCCGTAAATATCTGATTTTCGATAAACATACTTCACCGCCGTGAAGGTATTTGTGAACCCTCTTCGCTCTCATATGCACTCAACAATTCGTCATAACCTTCATCATCCCCTTCCTCTGCAGAGCTATCCCCAGCTCTCTTCCCCGCATCCTTGCTATCGCCGGAAGACTTTCGCGACCGTTGGCCTGTTGATCCTTTCCACATTCGAACTTCTTGGACCTCTGCTAAGGTCTTTCGGTCCTGAGTGTCAGCAGACGTTTTTCGCGTCCTTCGAGATCGTGAAGAAACTGGGGATGAAGACGAAAGCTCATCGGTGTCAAAATTCGGAGCTCTTGGAGTAGATATTATCTCTTGGTCTTCTCCTGGCCATTCAACTGCCAAAGAGTTCGAATTTGAAAGTTTCCGCTCAACAGTGAGGCGTGGGCGAGATGCATGATCCTCAATATTGAGATTCGGAGGTCTAGCAGGATAGCGCTTTGAACGTAGTCGTGGACTACGAGTCGGAGCCACAACAACAGAAGAAGAATCTGAGGTGTCTCCTTGCTGGTATTGAGATGGTGAAGGAGTCCGCCGTACAATCCTCTTTCGAGACGGATCAGCAGGACGCATGTCGCTCGACATTACAGGCCCCTGTTCATCCGAGCCAACGATATCTTGTGACTGAATTTTGATGGGAGTTCTTGGCTGGGGCGAGATGATGGGAGGGGAGGTGGGTGTGCCTCGGGCATCTTTCAGGCTCACTTGTTCAGTGCTTCGGATTGACATGGGCGGACTGAATAGACCACTACCAGACGTTGATGTGGACCTTCCTTGGTGCGCTTTGAAGCCGGGTGCCATAGGAGAAACAGATTTTCGATTCAGAGGCACACGCCGACTCGAGGTATTAGGGTCTGAATCCCAATCAGATCGCCCAGACTTAAGAGGCTTATGGAAAGCATCAGAAGGCGACAACGATGACACGGAGGACTGGGAGTCCCTATGAAGATTGTGCCCGTTTGCTCTCATCACATGTGCCCACTCTCCGCCACCCGATGCAGGTCTACTGCTGGACGATCGCGAAACGTGACTAGCGAGGGCAGATGTGATGGGGGTGGAAGGGCTTAGAAGCAGTGGTCGTGGACCGGTTCTTGTAATAGGTGCAGAAATTTGCTGCGTCGGTGATCCGAAGGATGCTCGTATATCTTCCTTTCTCAAGGAGGGGTCGCTTGCAGGGGTTTCTGAGATGCTTGTTGGGTTGCCAGCAAAAATAATACTGTCCCGAGGAGGGCGAAAATAGAGCGGTCGTGCAGGAGGCGAATAGACATCAGAGCGATCGGGAGGAGGTAAAGAACCTGCCCGCGGTTTGAAAATGTTATCTTCAGCAAAAGACTCACTTTGGGAAGATTTTGACGTTGCACCCACTTCTTGCGGGACGCCGTTAGCACCTCCCCAAGAGCTTGTTAATGCTTTCGCTCGCCAGTTACTACTAATCTTGGATATAGTAGCCACCGCGTCGGATTCTTTAAGCTTCTCCGCATAACTCCACATATTCAGTGACATTCGTGATGACAGGTGTTGTGAGCTCGCCTGAGCATTTTTAGTTGAATTTTCGTGGTCTGAAACGGGTGGTGGTAAGGGAGGACGAGACACGGCCGAATCTGGAGTTCCAGCAGGAGACGGCGGGGCTTCCATGGCTAACTGATTAGTTAACCCCCGCCATACTGTCGTGGCTAATTTAGATGTTATGGCAGGCAGCTCGAAGCTCGGGGGCGTCTCAGTATGGTTTCCGTCGTCGGACGAAAGGTCCGAGTCGTCGCTCGATGTCTCCTCGGACTCATTCGGTGACGTATCCGATGAGGATACTTGATTAGTGAAGCCTTTCCACATCGTGACTTTCAGTCTGGCGCCAAGGCTTAACTTGTCGCCATGGGTAGTAGTACGATTACTCTGCTGTTCGCGTTGGCGATGCAAATCGAATGCAGTCTGCAAGATCCGATCAACCCCTCCCGCGGCTTCTATAGGATACGCCTGAAGAAAGGAATTTCCCTCAAGGAACGCATCACCTAATCTCCAAGCAGGTAACGGAGACGGCGGCGGAACGACATTATTCTCTTCTATCCATAAACCGGGTGACTTCTGTCCACCTTTGCCCAATCTGGCCCAAGTCAGCATGGTCAATCTTTATTAATGGTCCGATGTGCTTACCGGAAAAGAACGTGTCTCGCACGAATCAGCATCGCAATGCAGATGTCAAGCAGATGGTCGATCTTGGGATTCGAGTCTCGCTGTCTCATTTCACATGAAAAAATCGTGTCCCAGATCACAACTACCGAGGGCAGTGGCAGAGTATGCGTAAGGAGAGGTGCAAGCCATCGACTGTAACATATGGGGTCAGATTCGGTCCGTATACATATAGGGTTGAGAAATTACTATGAATAATGTGGAAGAGCCGGATCCAGTCCTTTGGCTTGCTGCAAAACAAAATTCCATCGGCATCAGTGGCCAATATTGGATGCACTTTGTGACCCACCAAATCAGTGAAAAGGTCGTCATCTGCCCAAGCCAGTCTCTGGCTAAAGTTCTTCATCCATAGGTTTCCGCCCTCTTCGTCTTCCAGTTCAGCGAATTCTCCAACCATCGCTTCAAATAACCAAAACGTATCAGCTTCGGCATGGACAAGTTCTTCGGGTTCGACCTCTTGATTGAGCACAACATATAGCGGGACAAGCAACGAGACTATATAGGGTGAAAGATTACCAGAGTTGATGGAAACATGCAGGTATAGTAAACGGAGTAATGCTGTTATGTGTTTCTGATGGGCATTGCCAATTGTCCGCAACTTGGGGGAAAGGAGGGTGGTTTCTCCTTGGGAGAGTTCATCTGATTCAAGTCGTATCTCCGGAGTGGCTGGAGATGATGATACCGACCGGTCGCGATCGCGGAGCACTGCGAGGCGCATATCCAAATTGCGTGCGCATAATATTTTAATTTCATCAGGAGCGCTGTCATCCAGCGGACAAAGTCCACCGAAGTCCATCTCACGTACCAGGTCACTGAAAAGGCTTGGTGGGACACTAGACAACTGGTTTGCAGCACCAAGTAACGCAACGTCCACAGACATCAGTGGTATTGATGGGGGTGGTAAGTCGGAGAAGGGCTTAAGAAGTCGACGTAGCAGATCCTGTAAACGGTAAGTAAACATCGAAGGAGTAACGCAAAACGTGAACCGACATAATAGGCTTCGCGCTGCTTGTTGAGTTCACTTTTCCAGGAAGCTTTAACAGTGGGAAGGACCCCAAAAAATAACCTGGAGGGATGAGTTAGCGTCCGAAAAGGAATCATTCTCTGACACTCGCTTCCATATCCGAGGTCTTAGCCAGCAAGGTTCGTCAGGCAAACCTGATCAACGTCAGTAACAATAAAGATTTAGCAATCAAAACGGCAAGCATACCACGAGAACAGAGTTTGCGCAACTTGGATAAATCGACAACTGGCGAAAAAAGGGGATCAAGCATCTCAGATAGCTCATTTAATCTGAAGAGATGTGGTTCAAAGATTCAAAGCAAATATTTGTTTTCATGCTCACATATCGTGCCGCTGTGGTTCCGGGAACCAGTTAACCCCGTGAATATGCGCAATTCTCTCGAGAAAAGCATCAAGAGCTGCGGCAGATGGTGGTGGAGCGGAAAGTGCTCGGACGACGGGGGCAGCAACATGATGATCTTGATTAGTCATGGCGGAATAACAAAATTCTGGTCCAAATCGTTGGATGAGAAGTTTTCTAACTGTACTGAGGTCTATGAAATGCCGGTGAGCATGAATCATGCCAAATATTGCTATCACCTTTGGAATCGATGTGAGGCGCGGCAAAAATTATGCTTGAAGCTGCCTCAACCACATTAGGGCTAGGGGACAAAGTTGATCTTACGGACGAATTCAGATATTTAAGCACTGCGAGACCTGATTGTGACTCACTGTTGATCGAATTCTTTGAAGTGTTCAAAGAGCAAGCCGACATGCATCTCCAACACTTCTAGCAAGTCTCCCATTACGTCCTCTTGTATAAGCTTTTGTGCTTTGCTTCTTGCCAGCCCGACATTCTGTTGCTGCAGCAAAATTGCTATATCTTTCCGTTTTATGCTCCCGTGAGAGTCTTTCTTCTCCTGGAGTTGCCCTAATCTCAGACTAGTTAGTCTGAGTTGTGCCTAAAGGTTCTTAATTATGTTCGTTTGAGTTGTCTAACGACCACAAACCTTTACAGCTGCAGGATCCCAATCCGTGGTCATGATGAGCTTAGGGTGAAAAGTCACATGGTGCAGTAAAAACATATGATCATCACAGTGATCGATTAGAAATTAGATCTGACTAGTCTATCAGTAAAATACCACTAGCGACTGACTGCCAGGGCTCAAGACTTCTGAAGAAATGGAAGGGCAGTATACACACAATTCCACAACCCCGAGCGGGCTTCCAGGAGGGACAGAAGAAGAGGCTAATCGTGCGAAGGAGGAACAAGAAATGAGACGAAACTTGATGGCAACAGTCTTGGATATTGCTGCCCGAGAAAGGTGTACGTCTCTAAGTTCACTCGTCTTAACGATGCGCTACAAAACAATCACAGTATCTCGGATTGCACTTGTCAGTCCTGATCGCTCGAAACAAATTGAAAGTGTACTCCTAAGGATGGCACAATCAGGACAGCTACGGGGACAAGTTACGGAGAAACAGTTGATTGAGCTTCTTGAGCAGGTATCTATCATGAGTTCAGGCTTAAACGCGAGAGTTTCTAATTCTTGGTCGAGATGGAAGAAGCTCAAGAAAGATCAACTACGAAGAAACCCACAATCGTGGTGTGTTTGTTTAATTGTTCGCTGGAAATTGCCAATGGTCGTGCATTAACGTTGCACTTCTATAGTATCAAAGAAGAAGAGATCTGGACGATGACTTTGATATTTGACTATTTATTTTTGATTTTTGAATGGTTCTATAGAAACAAATACATTGACAGTAGGTTACGGTCCTCCTTGAGTGCCGTCAGATTCAATATCCTCAAGCAACATCGTCTTGAATCCTTCAATGATACGGGACATTCATTTACTCCAGTTTGAATCATATGCATGGATGTTGTCCTGTGGTTCAACACTGAGTGATTGTATGCTGGCAGTATTTCCAAGACTCGCGTTCAGTAGGATATGGGGGTTCGTTACCATTGGATACAACCCAGGAGAATCAGTGCGATTCCCCACAAACACTGGCGCAGCAGAGCCGGGAGGTGGTGGGGGTTTGAAATTCTGCCGCAATATGAGTTAGTTTTCGCCTACGAAAGTGTAGCGGGGCGATTTACATAAAGCCTACCCTCCGTGTAGAGTTCCTCAAGCTTCTGGTCAAACAGTCCTTGTTTCTCCAACTCGTGATATTCTTTATAGAGGTTGAGCGCAGAGTGCGCGTCTTCGATGGAATCATGCGTATCTGTTTGAATATGTTCATTCAAAACAAACCAAGATAAGAAACGTAAAGAAAGTCGACGTTGACGAGCTCTTAGGAAATACAAGTCGACGGTGTCGATAACCTGCTCTGGAGGGACGAATATGTCTGATAGGGAGTTGAGTAGAGTCTTCGACATCAGTGATAGCAAAACGACATACTGATGATGCGAAAGTCCTTGGAAAGCCCATGACCGATGAATATACAGCCACGATCCACCAGAACACGCAGCTTCTTATAGACAAGTTTCAGAGGAGTGAGCGTATAACGAGACAGCAGAGGATCCAGGTCTCCGACTACAAAGGGGACAACCATGTGAGATGAGATAGGCAGTAGAGGATAGAGCGTACACTTGATGCCCGAGAACTCCGTCAAGTAGTCAACAATGACCTCGCTGGTGTGAATGTGATCATCAATGAACGGAATTCCTTGTTTCGGACCGTCTCCGCGTAACACAGAGACTCGTGCCAAGCTCAGCCGTGCAGGTCGAAGAACTTTATTAGTCCCGTCCGATCGAAATTCTGTTTCTTCCTAATAGAAATTTGAATTTCCGTGGGTACAACGTAGAGATACAAGGCTGCCATACTTGTTGCATCGAAACAAATTCCGCATCGATAGCAACCAATGTGCCTGGATGAGGTAACTCATCAGGGTGTAGGCATTCATGTTTTATTAGATTTGGATCACGATTACTAAGAGAAGAGGTCAGTTCCTCTGCCCAGCAGAAGGTGAATGGAGGGGATCTACCAAGAGATCGAGGTATCATGGCTCAAAATCTCTTCATCAATTCCATCAGGCAAACCGATGAGATCGACTGCTCCGTGTAAATCCACTCGCTCTAAGTATACCACTGCAGGCACCTGAATACTGATATCAAGCATTCTTCAAGAGCGGTTGGCATTCTAACACACCTTCCATTTATGGGGGAAACTGAGTGCTTCCTTCTCCGATATATTTTGTACCACAAAATCGTTGAAGACGAACCACGGACTCTGGATACCATCCCTTCCTTCAGCTTCAGGGACTAGAAGAAAAGGTCAACCTAAGCAGGAAAAAGATCAGGTGCGGTCGTACCTTTCACAATTGCCACAAGGTGTGAATGTTTGCCTTTGGCTACAATCTGGACAACCAGTGACTAGAGAGCGAAGTCAGCACTTACCGAGGGATTATTTTATACCAAAACATACCCGGATCTGATAGTCAGCTGCTACTTGGTCATCCACTCCTTCAACCTGACCGTGTATCTGCACTCGAGATTTAAGGAAAGTCTCGTTACGAGCATCCAACCAAACGTCAAGACTCTCCTCATTGTACACACACGCATTGACGGCAAGAATAGGTGGTAGATCGCGTGAAGGAATAGAACGCTGGGTAGCGAAATTGGTAAACTGTTTACAACTCTGACACGTAGCCTTGTGTGACGTTTGACGCAGTAAAGAATAACGTAAGATGCTGGTGAAATCCATTGACGGGTGAGAGTTTGTCGCAGCAGCCTAGCCTATGGTATCATGGAGCGTCAAAAGTGCGACACATTGACACATACCTTCCTTGGGTACATCAAATCAACAATGTGTGTCATATTTTCCTTCTCCCGTACGGCACTACAGCCTAGGCAAGTGATAACATTTTTGCCGTCAATTCCAAGAAGCTGGGTCACAGGTGCTGCGGCAAGAGAGTATCTTTCGGGCTTCAAGGACAAGTTCTTAAGCAGCAAAGGGTTGTGCGGGAATGCGTTGCCTTCAGAACTGAGATGATCGATGAGAAACCGGTGAAAACTTTGGATTTTGTGAGCGTAATCAGTTTCGGCACCATCTCGCCCATAGTCAATGAGCTCTATAGCATTGGAAGCTGAGAGGGATGATGAGCGTTACGCTTGTGGTATGAAAATAAGATACCTTGTGCCAATACGCCCACAGTTTTACAAAAATTACTCGATTGGCAATTTATACCACTGGCGTCTTCCAACATTCGAACGACGAAACCCAATTCGCAGAGAAGGCAGTGCTCCCGAGGACAATTAGTCGTAATGTGAGATTTTGCCAACATTCGGATAGGGAAGTTATAGTGCATGACCTGGAGTATGGGATTTGTGTAAGAATTCAGAATGTGTGTTTCTAGACCACTATAGTCAGTTTTATTATAGAAACTGGGTGGTGCTCTCATCAGTAGATGTTCGATAAAGTATCAGTGAACAACGGACCCGAAATCGAAGTCCTCGACGCCAAACTTGGAGTACTCGATCTCCACACGACGGTATATTGGCGGGACATCACTGTGTGAGTAGTCGAATGTCACTGATTCGGGGCTGGGCTAAAAAGGAAATTGAGGATGCCTATAAACCAGGCGAAGCGAAACACACATCAGATCGGCCACTTCGGAATCTTGCGTTGCGTTTCCGAGTATCTGCAGCTACCATGTTGCGATGCCCTTTCAATTCCCTTGGAAAAGCTGCGTATGCTACATTATCCTTCATCTTCATCGTGTTCGCAATTTGAGAGGGAATCTTGGGTGGCGGAGGATATGGCATGGCTACCGACGTGGAGTCGGGCGTCCAAGCGGATAAAAGTCGAGTCTCGTAATGCGGCAGACCAATCGTGTTTAGCGGGCTGAAAAATGGTCGAATCTAGCTCTGAAGGGGGCGGGTAGGACTCACGTCGTGCTCGTCCACTCTATAGGGGACAATGGCAGCAGACTGTCGGCCCATTCAACTGGATGATCATCGAACCCGTTGAAGGGAAGAGCTGTTCCATTCTCTGCTAGGGACAAAAAATGTATAATGCCTTCGGCATCGCCAAAGGCCATATATGCTGCAGTCGCAGAGATCGAAACTGAGGTCACGTAGGAGCTTACGTCAAGCTGAACTTGATATTAGCGACAAATTCCAGTGGCACACAGTGGAGGACGATACCTGATAAAACTCGCTAATAGCCTTATGATTTGAAACGTCCACAACATTGACCAGGCCTTGGGTTGAGACAACAGCAACACTCGAAGGCTGCTTCGGAAGCACGTGTATGAAAGCTGGTCCTGAAGAGAAAGGAATGGGAGGAAGGTTCCGCATCGTCCGTAAATCGTATACTTTGACTAGGGGATCGGGGAAGGGCCGAGAGCGTCTGTAGCAAAATCAGCAAGAGACTAAGCAGAGCCAAAGCAAGCGCGGACCTCTCACTCAGTCCAATGGTGAATGCATAATGCCCTGTGGTTTGGAGCCCCCGAATCCCACTTGCATGAGCTCTGACGAGACCTTCCGCTCCAGCAGAGCTGCTCGTATTTGCACGATGGTCGTGGGTACGCAAATAACCATCTGCGGAACCAGAGAGCAACATGGAATAAGATGGTTCCAAATGGGTGATTACAGATGGTGTCGAAATTTGACGGGCGATGCTTCCTGTCATGGTGTTGATGTATATCAATTCCAGGCCAGAGGTAGAAGCCGCAATTAGATGAGAGTTTGAGGTGTTTGAAAAGGTGGAGATAGGTGAAGAATGGCTGTATTGACGAGGTGGTGAAGAAGAGATGAGTCGAGCTGTATTGTTTGACGAACCGAAGGTACCACTTGTTCATACCGCCTTTCGTCCATTGACCCAATCCTTCACCCTCGATTCCAAGGGCCCGGACATAAGATTCTCCAGGGACAATTTTTTTAACGCCTAGCTTCCCTCCAACAGGAAACGATACTCCCCGGATGCCACCCACGCCATGATGGCTGCTGATGTCGCTAGTACTTGAACCAGCCCAAAGAGTGTCAGAAGCGGGGTCAAAAGCCAGTGCCGCGACAGGCTGACCCGCGTCTGCCAATGATATTGGCGCGATGGGCTTATATGATGTCGAACCTGACATCTGCAGTTCAAGTTGTTTGTGCGTTTGAACTTTGTTGAGACTACAGCCCGAGTCGGCTTATGTTTGACTGCCATACCTATCTATCTTATCTTATCCCCACCCCCTGCCCACTTCTTCCTTTTAGCTTCATCTATTGATGTTAGCGTGGCGCCTATCTTGTATACGCTTCCTTGTGGATCAATGGAATGATGTCGGCAATCCGTTGACTCAAAGTATGCACATTTTTTTAATTTATATCGACTTGAACCTCACCTAGCGAAGGGCTGCCCGATAGTGGCGGAGGCTCCCTAGAAGACCTTCAGTCAACAGCACAGATGTTGTTGGAAGGAAGATCCATAAGGGCCTCGTGCACCAAGTTGCAAGCAATTATGGACGACACGGCTCAGCAACTGTCGTCCATACCAAAAGGCCCCGCATTGACTGGAAAAATAAGACTCTATACAGATGCTGCTATACTCAGGTCAATAGCAGATGATGTTAGTGCGACAACCGCGACTCGGTCACTTGAAACACTGGATCGCGCCATTATCGTTTGCGGCATTGCTGGAGGGCGCCTTGATATGATTCTTTCTCTCATTAGTGCCATCCAACGCCATTACTTCTCCACTCCACCACCAACATTCACAGTAACAGTTACCCCTCGATCCATCAGAAGAGAAGTACGGCTGTTAAGCTCCCATCACAAGATAGTCTGCCTCTCTGAATCACCTTCCGTTATCACCTTCCAATCGAATTTGGCCAACGGACCCTTCATCATTCGTGGATATGCTCAAGATTGGCCAGCCATGCGTGAACACCCTTGGCGATCAGCTGCATACCTGCGTTTCATCTCTGGACCTGGTCGCATTGTACCTGTGGAAGTTGGAAAAGATTACCGAGCGGATGGGTGGACGCAAAAGTTGATGCCTTGGGATGACTTTCTTTCTACGCTTGATCTTCTAGACCAGAATCCTCCGCAGTCCACAGAGTGCTATTACCTAGCCCAGCACAACCTCTTCATGCAATTTCCAGCCCTTCGTGACGACATCATTATCCCGGATTACGTCTATTCTTCGTTGACCTCCCGTGATTTTCTGATGTATCGACCTCCAGGTAATGATGAGCAACTGGTCCTTAACACATGGGTGGGACCCGGGGGAACCGTGTCGCCCGCTCACACAGTAGGTTCTCAGTTTTAGTTATAGTATCCACAACTTTGACCATCAAAACATAGGATCCTTATTACAATATCTTCGGTACCTAAAGTCTAGTTTCCAGTTTCCTGCTGTTGCTGACAGGTGATCAGTCCAAGTAGTTGGTCAGAAGACTATCTGGTTGGCACCGCCAGCGGTGTCTGAAGCCATGTATCCATATCCATCTGTGAAAAACAATCCAGCAGCAGACAAGACACAATCATCGATGGACACTACATCACGCGTTGACGTATTCTCGGATGCATGTCAGGATGACTTCAGCGATTTCTGGGATCATGTTGTACCAACTGCTTTCCATGAAACTCTGGAGTCGGGAGATCTCCTCTTTATCCCTCCTGGTTGGTGGCACAGCATGCGAGCTGAAGACTCGAGTTTTTCGCTCTCGATGTGGTTTTAACCTCAAGCTTGGACAAGAATCTAGTATCAATATATTATTGCAAGTATTGATGATCATATATAGTAACCATAACCAAAAGTTACTATTGACAGTCGCGTAATGCAACTGGTTCAGTAATATTTGTAGCAGCTACCTGAAGGAAGTCAATTCAACAAAGCTGTAGTTACTCTCCAACACCATCGACACACAAGATCAAGATGAGTATTGCTACACAGGTATGAGCGACATATTAATCCAAGTATACGTATGTGTTGTTGACTCTTCTGCGTTCCACCCTGGTATTCATTTAGAATTTTAGTAGGCAATGTCAATTCTTAGGATCACCTGCTTAAGTATGCTTCGATGTTTCGTCACTGGCAGCAGTACCTCAATCCCATGCATATTGCCCACACTCATCTGCGGTCGATGGCGACCAGCACAACTTTGCAGTCACCCTCTGAGCATAGGGTCATCAAACACTCTGGAGCTTACCAGAGGCTTTGGGATGGAAGCCAGAGCATGGCTCTGACGCTGGCATTGGGTGGGTGGGGTCCAACCTATTTCACAATTGCACCGACCAAGAGTGATAAGTCACAATGCGTCGATGTCTCAAGCTTTCTAATTTTTCTGTCATCAAGATCGCCTTGTTTGCTAGTTGAGAGCAGTCACAATCCAAATGTCAAGCGAGTTTCAGATCATTTGAAGGAACGTTGACTGGGTTGCATAGCTCATGCGATATTGTCTGTGGAACATTCACCGCGGAATGGAGCTTATTTAATAGGAAACTACGAATGCTAAGGACCCTCGAAAAGCTATCGGTGGATCTAGCCAAGTTTTCTCGTGACGAATCCGACAGCTCCTGTGGTAATCGTGTCGGGCGGCGTTTTTGATCCCATTTCTTGGTGAACAAGGCCATAGCTAAGGACTACGGAACTGACTGACAAGATGGCTGCCTCGTTCGCTAGATGGGGTTGCTGGCGTCAACTGATAAGTAAGGAATTTTCTAGGGTCATGCATATATGATTATCTAAGCATTCGCCAACATGAATGTTCTCCCAATCTGCCCTACATCCACGTACTGGGAAAAGGGAGGAATTAGACCAAAATCTGTTCGGCATGTCTTTGCACTTTGGGGAAGGACAAAGCCCCGTCGTCCTATTGTTTATATATAATCGACTCGGATAAAAGAAATTTTTGCATAGCCACACCTGCAACTGAGGTAGTTCAGCTGTCTTCGACTCTTTAACCTATGTGTCGACATCATTAGCTCCTGTTACATTTGGGTGGACAGTTCTGTTGACGTACTAGTGATGGATGTCGACCGCTCCTTGCGATCGAGCGAGCGAAATTCCTATCCATTTATTTCGCTCCACCACGATCACATTTATGAAGCCATGGAACGCTCGGACGATAATGGTGCCACATTGTCATTCTCTAGGATGAATTTGTCGGATGTCGGGGCACGAGCAGTGGAAGAACTCATTACTATGAAGGGGGAAACGGCAGAGGACGAGAGCATCGTCAAGCGGTATGTTTCCTTCTCGATATTCGCGACGTCGATGTGTCTGATCTTCGGCATATCTTGGGGACTTGTGAATTGTCAATTAGGATTACCCTCGGCGGCAATCACCTCACCACCCTTCCAACTGAATTCGCTCTTTTGTCAGGCTTGCGATACCTCAACCTCAAGCACAACAATTTCTTGGTGTTCCCCAATGCCGTACGTTTGCTTGTCGATCGCACCTTTCGAAATGTTCACGATGACATAGTTGACTCTGATGCCCTCTCTCGACACATTGGATATCAGTCATAACAGGATCAAAAAACTGCCTTCTCAACCAGGGCAACTTGTCCAACTACGGGTAAGTTTTTCTGCCATTTCATGCGTTAAACGCTCAGGAGATGTTCTCACCAGGTTTTTTCTCTGTCGCGAAATAAAATTACTCGGCTTCCATTGTACTTGTCGCAGTTCAACAATCTAGAAATTCTACAAGTGGACCGCAATCCTATTGAATGGCCCCCCAGTAGTGCGCTACATCCCATAAGGAATCCAGACTCCAGCCAGTCTATGAAGGATTGGATTCGAACTCTGCAAAAATGGCTAGAATTAGATGCCTTCCGAGGGCACTCGGTCAGTGACACCAGTCATAGCGAGGAATATGACCAGGCCAATAACATGTAAGCATAGTATACTCTTTGTGGGCATACCTTTACCTGAAAATCGTTCATTGATGCAAGCCATCCTTGGCGAAATAATGTAGGCAATGCGCCTCACATTCGTTCTTTTTCCGTCGATTCAAATTTCTCTGTATCCTCTGTTGCTGAATCTCTCCAAGATACGGGTACTTCTAGCCTCAAGAATATCACTGAACGCCCCCCTCCTTTGCGTCTCGGCATCTTACGGTCACATAGCGCTGAGACGTCCCCTACCCGGTCGTTCGAAAGTGACCTGCCTAGTCCGGCAGGGTCGGACCCTTTTTCTCACGGTGCATCCACCAATTCATTCCATATGGACTACCATGAACCTAGACTTCACACCCGAAACGAATCTTATAGCGGTGGGCTTCGAAATTCCAATCGCATCGAACTTCGGAAAAAGAGCATGCCTGATCTTCGCACAGCAAAACTTAATTTTGAAGAACTATCTTCAGATCTCTATGAAGGAGACGTTTTGGCCGATATGCACGAAGGAGATCACAATAACGATGGACCCCAGCAAGATTCAAATTCATCTAATGGCTCAGATTCTGTTCTATCGAGGTCGGTCATATCAGGAGGTGTCTTATCTGGGACTTCTTTTGAGCGCGATGCCTACTTTCAGAGGCTCTCCAGGCTACCTACTGCCATTCCATTGCCCAGGGTTGCTATTTGTCTGATAGACTCGGGCAGAGGCATACTTTTTGCCGTGTCTCAAGCCTACGAGGCGCTTGAGCAATACGCAATGAATGTGGCTGATGATCGTCTTTCGTCCATCTTGAAGAGGGTACTCGGTCCCGCCAGTGCCGATATGATGCATCTGATCAATGCCCTGGACCGCTTCGATCTAACAAGTCGTAAGGCAGTTCCCTCTCCAGCGGCCTGCCGTGCTGTCGTCGAGAACTGTAGGAATAGTGTCGCAGTCTTTGGTAAAGCTGTCGCTGTCTTGTCCCTTCAGCTCAGGGTTATAAGCACAAGGAATGTGCGTTATTCCAGGTGGATTCTTCTGAAGTTTCATGCAGCCTTGGTGGAAATTTCTTGTACTTGGCAAGCCATGATTCTGCACATGGATGCTATTAAAACATTATTGCGTTCCAAAGCACCCTCCGACTCCGCCCAATCTCCACACTCGAATCCTGATTTTAACACTACCAAAGGCTCTGCAACACCATCCCCAGCACCACGGCCCCACCCCGCTGGTCTGAATTCTGCCGATCTTTCTGTCAGTGTGGGAAGAGTGCGGACCGCCCGACGACACGCGGGTTCGTTCAGTTCTAAAGATGTTGAGATTGGAAAGAAGCTACCCTCGTACGACGATGTACCTGGGACCACTAGGAGTGTTGTGCCGGGGTTGGCCACTTACAAACCTACCTTGCGGCCCCCGAAGAGACAAGCAACTGCACCGCTCTCTACCCCAATCACGATATCTTCATCTTTATTCACCAGTTCAGTGTCACTTGCATCAACCTCTTCTTCGTTGATCCTCCCTGAGGATGCCTCCGCCACAAATCATTCTCGACACGAATCACAAGGCTCCTTACAGACCACGGCGTCGTCATCGTCGCCCTCCGCCCCATTTAAAGCAAACTTTCTTGACCTCCCGTTCAACTCGAAAACTCAGGTTGATAGGGAGGCATTGCAAGCCGTCCAAGCGGCTGTTGATATTGCTCCTGACGTTTGGGAAATGATAGAAGAAACATTGGGTGGTATCGTGGAGGCGGCGGTCACAGTACGAGAAACCCTGGAAACAGCTCGGGCAGTCACCGCCCGATTATCTGACACCATCCGGTCGATGCAGAGTGGTGACGCCGCTTCTAATAGAAAATCATTGCGTGAGGATGCTCACGTATTCCTCAAGGTATGGTGCGGTTACTTACAACTGTCATTGTGGTCTTAACATAGTCGTTTTCAGACGGTCGTTCAGTTATCAAACGTAATAAAAACGTACGGAACACCACACACTGTATCTTCGATGCTGCGCACCAAGATGGTCAAGCTGACGAACTCGACGGAGGAATTTGCCATATTACTGCATGTCTCGTCACTTCCTCCTGCAATCCCACGATCACATTCGCCCATGCCCGGCACTTTATCCTCCGATGAGAATCGGCTTGGATTCAGTTTGTCTCGAAGTCGGAGTGCTCAACCCTCCGCTTCCTTCAAGCTACCGCTGCAACCACGGGATGGCTCCCGAAGCGCACAACCAACACAGTCATTTCAAATACCTGTCGTCAGAAATACTCGAGTCAAAGAAACATACGACGATCTTGTAGATCCGGGATGACAACATTGTGTTCTCTTTGGCTTCGTCCATCCAAGTTACCATTGTTTAATGACTATTATAATTTAGATATGTAATAGCCTGAGAATGGAGTCTGGATTTTGGTCCGGCTTCTCACCAGTATGTTGAAAGCGGTAAGCTGCAGAAGCTTACATCGGCTGTTTGTTACTTCACGTTCATGAAGATACGAGTATCTTTCTCATATTGATCTTGCTCATGAGGGTAGACTGATCCTTGGCCATGAATCAGCGCCATTTTTCTAGTGCGCCAAAAATACCACTGTTGACTTATGTTCTTGGTCGAGAAGTATCTTTTTGGACATGCGAGGATCTTTATTCACTCACAAAATATGAATAGATAGTTTGATTCGTAACTTTATTCTTCCATTCGCTTCGTCATATAGCGATGGCCTACTAACGATTCTTCGATCCTGATCCCGCGTGCTCAGATCAGAGTGTTTTCAGCTATTGGGGTCTACAAACCCATTGCGCTCTTGATGTGCAGACAGACTGTCAGTGTCTCCTTGCTGGACCCCGTGGCCTTGCAAACAGCTTCTGGTCGTTCCTGTTTATCTGTGTTCCATGTGCTACATCATTTTGGGTGTTCCAAAGCTTCTCTAGCCCCAATTCGGCGATTAAAAAGCCCTCGTTTATTTCTGCCGGATCGGAGGTCTCGACCTTGCGAGATGCAATGTTGATATCGGTCGCAGATGAAGAAGCGAGCAGGATGTTTTTCGCGGTGAGAAACACAGAAGAAACGCTGGAGGAGTAGACCATTCTGAATTTGATTGGAGCGCTTGCTGGGCAGGAATAGATGAATACTGATGTTACTTAATCAGGATGTGCACGGTCCAAGACTGTATGTAGGACGTACTGATTTCGCGTCGGGCAACTGTGGAGTATGTATGTGGCCATGCAAGAAATGCATAGCACGGCTCGGAAGGTGGAAGTGACGAGCCGAGTTGGTCAACAGTTATGTCAGACGTAAAGTGGAGGATGAGCCTCTCGGCTTTAGCGTCGATGGTCTATTCACTGCTAATCAGAGGAACATGCATACATGGGACATGTGTCACATACTGCAACGACTATAGCACATTCCTCGCTTGCTGTAAGATGCTTGATGGCTTCTTCTATTTCCTGTGACCATTGAAGTTCTACGCCAGTTCCAACATGGTTTGCTCGTGTGTGGCTGCCATTATAGGAACCACTGCTCTCCGCAGCTCGAACATCGGCGATTTCTTGTTCTCTGGCTGAAAGAGGTTTTGGGGCGGTGAGATGACGCCGGTGAGCAGTATAGGCTTCTGGAGTGAGATCTATTCTGGAAGAGGCAAAAATCGTATCTGTAAAGAGGGTCGGCCCCAAGGACTTGGTGAGAGAGCTACGCATAGAAGCATAGAGCATCTGCAATATGTCTGTAGATAGCACATAATTCGGACGGCCAATCCAGATGAAGCTTACCTTGTCTCTGACCGTAGCTGAGTCGGGGACATAGCAAACAAGAAGCCAGTCCGATGGCGCTAATCTAGCAAGGATATATGTGGGTATGGTCTCCTCAAGGGCATGCAGAGTCTGCAACCGGCCGAGATCGTCCTCAAACGGACCACCTACGGGGACGGTAAGATCTTGAACAAGAGTTTCTGGGAAGGAGAAGGAGAGGGAATAAGCCTTCCAACATGTACAACGATTCCAGACAATAGAAAACAACCGTTTCTTATAGATACTTTGATGAACCGAATATCTTCAGATGTGTTGGCGTTTGCGAACGATGCTACGAGGTCTGGTGATGCCACACCAATGTTTGAGGTTGCGGACATGTTGGGACAACTTGTACTGATCCATCGATCACAGTTAGTTAATCACATGGTCGTGACCCGCGTGTGACTCTGCCAAGATCATGCGTCGACTCCTCGGTTGGATATTTATCACGTGATGATGTCGGAGAGTGTGACTTGAACTCATTAATAAGTAATTTGTCCTCGACGTTGGCTACGACGGCAACCGATGCCAGACACAGTGCCATACCAAGCTTACAGGGTAAGCGTTCAGCTTCATTCCTCATTTGTGCTCACGTTTTTATCAGTCAAAGCGGCAATCGCATACCCCGTCAAACTCCAATTCAGGGCAGTTCCCTCTGAATGTATCCCCCCCACCTGTTGGTCCTCTGTCGTTTCACAATGTTTCCACTGGAAGGGAGAAGGACCCGGTGATGGGCTACCCATTTACAGGTCGGACTGAGTCGCCAACTTCTCAAGCGCCCGAGCACGATAATTTGCAACGCAGCGGGCTGCTCACACCTCCAGACGAGCGCAGCAATCCGGCTATGGCTCTCTCCCTTCCCAGAAGAATAACAGATTTATCTCCAGAGACCGAATCCTCGGCTGCATCTCGTTCCTCGAGCCCACCTGTTGCGTCAACCTCGATATTCCTAAATTCACCACAGGACGAATCTCAGCCTGTACCACGTAGTAAGACACCATCTACGTTCCGGCATGTACCACCACGTAACCCCCGTATCCCGACTCCAACCTCACTGTTAGGCCCTCAACGTCACACTCCGGCTCACTCCCTCAATGTTTCCATCTCCTCGACAAGTACGAACGGTGCTCTATCGCAAGAAAAAAATAGCAGTGCGCAATCAATGAGGCCTACAAACTCTCTAGGACAGCCTACAGTCCCCTCCGTGGACGAACCTATACTGTTCCTCGACTCTCTGGGAAGTATCGATGAAGCTCGCCATCAGTCGGCCGCATCGGCCGACCTTGCTCCACCAGCTGCTGATACACCGGCTTTGCAATATGTTTCGAGAGTCTTTACACCCAGTGCTGCTCATAAAACTACAAATTTGACTTCTTCGTCAACATCTGCTCCGCAGCGGATCGTAGCTCCATATCGCCCCGGATTTCAACCAAGGGGTGTCAACCGTCTTCTTACGGATGACTTTGTCGCCCTCCGGCAAGCGAAACAGGAAGCAGAAGGGAGCAGAAGAGGACATGGGATGAGCAGAGCCGAAAAGCGGAAATTGGAAAGGAGACTCGAAAAATTGATCGCCATCCATTTCCCACTTCCCTCCGAAAAGAAGACCGATTTAACGGTCACGAGAGGAACCCCGCAGGAAATATCGGGAGTCACTGTAGGCAGGTCAGAGAATTGGAGGGTTTCATCCTTTGTCGATTTTGACATTGGAAGTATAACTATTCAGGATGCAGGTGAGCTGTGGAGAGGTATCTTTGGAAGTGATGAAGCAGCCACGATCAGAGGTTCGTTCCTGCTCTGATAGGTTCTATCGTGCGCTGATGTCATTGACTGAGTAGCTGCGGAACAGAGGATAACGCCATGGCAGGATGATGGGACCATCAGCAAATGCCCTTTATGTGGGTATGTTGAGGAAGTACACTGTTCTTATCATCTGACCCTCATTATGACTACCATAGCATTTCTTTCCATCCCATTACCAATAGGAAACACCACTGTAGGCTTTGCGGTCAGATCATATGCTCTCTCTCCCCAAAACTGCCGCAAAGGCCTATAACTTGCTCATTGTTATTTGTCGTCGATCCCAAGACAAGGAAAATTGAGGAAGTGGGCGAAGGCGTAGATTATGGAGTCAAGAGGCGAAGGATAGGGAGTAATGATGCTCGAATGTCCCAAAGGAAGGTCGAGGACCTCGCGGAAGACGACAAGTTCCTGAAAGGAATCCGGATATGTCGAACTTGTCGGCCTGTGTTATTGTGAGTTTCCTGATCTGCGCTTTGAAGGCATCCATGCGAGCTGACGAACCAGACGTCAGGTGCATCAACATGATGCCGCACATGTACCAATATTTGTCAAGCTCTACGAGGTTGGTTGATCAATGACTTTCGAAGTGGTTGTAGCCGGTCTTACGTACCCCGTCCACCCAGGCATTTATCAGTCTTGAACGTGAGATCGAGGAATATGTTCCACAATTCCAAGATCTCATTCTTAGCCTAAGGTATGACAAACGTCACTCCCTGGAATGTGTTTTTGATTCCATCACTAGTCACAACACTCAACCGACCAGGGAAGCGTCCAGTATGCGAAAGCGGCTAATGGAAGCATTTGCTCAGTACGACTTGATCGCAAAGCGAATACGAAAGTTACCGTGTCCAAACGGACCAGGGAGTTCGCAAGACCGGGTCCAGATGGCTATCATGACTCGTGCCAACCTTTTCTTGCAGACGAACATGGTGCCCCTCCAGGTGAGTATGATACGAAGCGTCATCTTTCTCAAGGAAGTCAACTCATGTGCCGTCAGTCATTATCAACGCCCCCACGAACTACGACGGTATCCCCAAATCCTACGAGCAACACCGACAATCTCAGCAATATCGGTGGTCTTACTGGTATTGATGCTGATGCAAAGGCAGCGCTTGTGCTGCAACCTCTACTAGAGCAAGAGGCGTTGTTAGAGTCATTTGTTGAGGAAGCCCAAGCACAACGGAAGTTTGAAGACGTGAAAACATTGAAGGTGAATCTTGGGGAAATCAGGGCAGAGATTGAAAAGATCTTCGCTGATACCCAAGGTGGCATATGAGGGCATTCAGAGGTATTACAATACGGTGTCTGTATATATACACTCCAAAGTCGCAATTGGGTGAACAAACAATCGCAGCGTGAGAAAGCACAATTAGGCCTCGTTGCACCGCGTCTCTCAGCAACTTGTAATAAGGCTCTTTCTTTCCCTTCCCTCACCTACATCACACAACTGTGAAAGAATACATCCGCCAATCACTCGCAATGGCCACATCCAGACTTCATCACCATCCTTCCCTTCCTGCACCCGTCGTCCATGCAGGATTTTCTGTTTCCCAATCCAAGTCGCATGTTCTTGCTGGCGTTCAGGACGCGTATTGGAGCGATGACGAGGCGGTAAGCACTTTCGCAAAATGGATAACGTATCCCTTATGACGATCCCTCTGAAACAAAATTACAATTAACTCTCGGATGCAATGAATGAATGATCAGGAGGACGCCGAATGCCCTTTGTGTCTTGAAGAAATGGACATCTCAGATCTCAACTTTAAGCCTTGTATATGCGGATATCAGGTAAACCAAGGTACTTGTAGATCATGCAGAGCAATTGCTTATTTCTCTCCCAGATTTGCCGTTTCTGCTGGCATCACATAAAAGAAAACCTTAATAAACGATGCCCTGCCTGTAGGCGAGTTTACACTGATGATGCGGTCGAATTCAAGCCCATCGCTACTCAAGAGTGTGTTTCCCGCATCTTCCCCGCTAATAATATTTTCATCTTGTGATACTTTTTCCCCCCCCAGTCACAAACGCCTCACTCAGCAGAAAAAGCAGAGGGAGCGCGAACGCAAGGAACTCGATGCGTTAGGAAGGCGTGCACTCGCTAACGTACGCGTAGTGCAACGCAACGTTGTTTATGTCGTTGGGATAGGACCTAGATTTGCGAAGGAGGAGGTATATTCTCGTCGCTGACCATCACTTATAACTCTTTTGACTATCGTTTCCAGCTTATTCCGACCCTTCGCTCTAACGAGTACTTTGGTCAGTATGGAAAGATAAATAAGATACTGTTAGTCAAGCGGACTCCCTCGGGAGGTGGGGCACCGGTAGTTGGACTCTATATCACCTATCATCGGCGGGAGGACGCTGCACGCTGCATTACTGCAGTAGATGGTACGGCATCCCCTGGTGGTGGTAGAGAGCTAATGCGTGCAAGCTACGGCACAACGAAGTATTGTATGAGTTTCCTTCGTGGAGTATCATGCAGTGATCATGGCTGCATGAATTTGCACGAGTGGGGCGATGAAAAGGATTGTTTTACAAAAGAAGATCTGACGACCCTGTACGTCCTTCATATCTTGTTGGTATGATCATCACTAACAAGTGGTAGAAAACATACCATGAAGGCTACGGAGAGCAGATCCCGAAATAATGCGGTAGCCCATAGGAAAGGCGATGAGCAGGATGGTACTTGTTTACATTGCCGAATTCACCTGTTTGTTGACCATGCCATCCCAGGTGCACTTCCTCGTGGGGCTGCTTGGGCCCAGAAGATAAATGTTCAGCAGAGCACTACTTCCAGTTCTGCTATCACTGCTACTCGTCAAACTCGGCGTGGCGGAGTCGTGCGCCAAGCCCGTACTGTCACAGGTGGGGCCGCTAATACTGCATCAGCTCCTTCCCGGGCGTATACGCAGGAGCGCAGAATAGCTTCTGGAACAATGCCATCATCGCAGGCATCTTCCTCACGCCCTGTTACTCCTGCTCCATCTAGTGCTCCACAACGACCGAATTCTCCCACAGACGTGAAGGCATTGCAGAAGCAGGAGCGTACTCAGGTGCAGCTTCCACCTTCACCTTCTATTCCCCCAGATCCAGAGGAAGTGTCAGTTTCACAAGCACAGTCTACAGTTCCTCCCGATATGCAGCACGAGTTTACGGATGCGGCGCAATCACCTGTACTGTCTACGCTTCCTACACCATCTGGCTTTTTTGCTGCTCCCCCAGGTCTCTCCGCCCCTCCCGGGATCCGTCCTGCTCGTCCACCCCGTGTTCAAACTGCTTCTCCTCAAACTCCGCTTCTTGCGTCTCAATCTTCGTACCAAATGTCGACCGCTGCGCGCGCACTGCTCGACGATGTCAAAGCGAGGCGGGAATCAGCCTTTTCGGCTACGACAGGATTTAGTCCTTTCCCGGACTTCGACAGGACGCTGCAAACCTTGAGTCGTGAAGATGGCGGAGGATTTAGTTTCAACTTAGACCCTGCTCTCGCCGGCGAGGATATAGATCAACTACTCCCAGATTTCGAAGTAGAGGCGAATACACCATTCCACGGATCATATGTTGATGCATTCCCTGCTCTTCGGCCCTTCGGCCCAGCCCCCACAGTATCATTTATGCCTCCACCTGGTTTGCCATTTCCACAGCCCTCTAGCCGCTCGATATATGATCCTCTGGCGATCCGGCCTTTGCCTATCTCGGCACTTCAGAAACAACCATCAGGAGGTTCGCCCAGCTATATGGGCTCATTTGATCCTTTCGCCGAAGCTAGCGAAGTGTCTCGAGCGGAGGCTTCCTCTGCTCACCAGCAATCCCCCTTGGATGATGATCCCAGCAGAAAAGTATCCCGGTTCGGCTTCGCCCGTGGACGACAGGCGGCAACTTCTACCCCTTCCCCGTTTCCTGTCTCTTCCCAGTTGATCAACACCAACACGAGCAGTGTCAGCCACTCCTTTGGCAGCTCGGTGGACGGAATTTCCGGTGCTTTCCCGCCAACGTCGTGGCCAACTCGCGATCGACCAGACTACGGATTCCGGCCAAGTTCCATGCAACACCCACCATCGGAGTCCGTATATTCTCAGCACCAGGCCATATCTCAAGCTCTGGATACAGGGGTGAGCGAAGCTCAGCTTCGGGACCTCATTCAATCTAGCCGAGAGAAAGTGAACACGTCTGCAATGCAACAGAATTGCCTGACTGGTACGCCCTCTGAATATTGTTGGTCATATCTGGTACAAATGATAATTATGCCTAGAACAAGCATTGTCTCAACTCCCAACTGGTCGTCCTTCGTTTAATGACCCTGCGATCATGTCTGCCCGCTTTGTCCCCACTCCGTCAGAAGCATCTTACGGCAGTGTGCCACATGGCCCGCCGCCTGGTCTGCCATATCCACATGGCCCGTCAAACATCTTGAGGCCGGAGGATACTGCCGATAATGCCCGAGTTGTCATGAATGATCGCGGCTCAACACATGGTGAGCCCTTTTCGTCTCTTTCTCTGGGGAGGGAGGTCAGTGTACCGAGTCCCGTGCTTATTCAGTGCGGAAAATCGGCTATCGGCATTGATACATCCTCTGCGCTGCTCCTGTCGTCTTGATCCCCTTACTCTCTGGGCACGGACTTTTCGATCGGCAACTTCCCAGAACATCAAATGTAAACGATGAAGTCTCCCTCCCCTGGGTATGGCGTCTACACCTACTCTAATGCTAATATTCCCTCCCTTTTGCTTGTTTCCCTGTGTCATTAGGCTCGACCTTGGTTCCTTCCTTTTCTCCTTCCGATTTTCCAGCTCTGGTCTCTTCTCCGGGGGATCCTATACCTCGATCACGCGACGATTTGCCGATCACGGAGGGTATCCGTCAATTCACTGACTCCCTGGGAAAGCCTGATCGTAAAGCCGCGAGGAAAGTTCTCGACAGAACTGCTGAGAGGCAGAAACCCACCCACGAACGAACAACGCCCAAAAGTACAGACCGGATGAAAACAATGCAGTCCAAAGAGGCAGGAAAGGATAAGGTGGCAGCATCCGTGAATGGGCAAGCGAAGCTAGCCAAGGAGCAACCCACCGTGGACAGGACAACGAAGGACAACGTCACAGTCCCTAATGCAGTAAACGACCAATCGATCCAGTTTCAGAAGGACCAGCCCGCTCGGATGGATAAGCAAAAGAGTATGCAAAGTAAAAAGCCACCATCTAAACAAAGCGAGAACAAGCAAGTCGAGGTTCCATTCAGCACTGCGAAGTCCTCGGTCAGGCAGTTTATACCCAAGTCAGTCTCTTCATCCGAACCTGCCCCTCAGGTTCCTCTCTTGTCGAAAAAGCCAAAGAAGACGAAGCTCACTGCGAAACCCGTCAAAGTCTCAAAAGAAGACATGTCATATCCTAGTGAGGCGTCGATCCCTCTTCCTGTTCCCGCCCCAGATGCGTCTCCCCTTCCTACTGATTCGAGTTCCAATAACTCTCGATCGCATTCATTGGATCGAAACACTCCGACATCAGTTGAAGAACTCTTGGAGGATCTCGACATCCTTAATCCTGAACTAGATCTTCCTAATCACTCCTTCTTTGACATCCACAAGCTCAACCCTGCTGCGACAATGCCGCTAGAGTACGGACCTCTAGTGCATGCTTTGTCCGCTTTATCTGTTGGAGGGGGGTCCTTTGCAAACAATATGCCATCTGGTTCCATTGACAACGCAGTGTCATCTTTCCAACAGCTTTTGGAGACACTGACTCAAACCATTTCAGATCTTTTACGTCTGCTTCCTCGTACGACCTGGGATGATAGTTCCTCGTTTGATGGAGTACTACGTGACATGCTAAAGGGCGATGATTTCCTTGATGACGCTGTTGATGAAGGACATGGAAAAGAGGATGAAGTTGCTGCCCTGACATTGGCTTTGGAGCGCCGGGCAAGGTGGATGGAAGTTCAATTGTCAAAACTGGAGGAGCTACACCGCGACATCAACACCGCTGCTGTCAGAGCTGTCCTTTCATTTAACGACAATGGTTGGGACCAGCATGCATTCTTGCCACGCATTGGAAACACTCTGCGCCGTTTTGATGCTATCAACGTACTTGAGGAGGATAGTGTGGTGAGGCCTTTGACTGCAGATGAACTACAGCAGAAACTCGATGTGGCGAAGGAAGCAGCTGTTTTCGCTGAAGCCGAAGTTCGTGAAGTGATGGAAAGAGTTCAGTCAATCAAACCCAGTGATGGTATATAGATTAAACCTGTTAAAACTTAAAATACATCACCCATTCCTTATTGGCACATTTCTTGAATAATTCTGGTTATCTGCAGATAAACTTTTTATTGAAATTTAGAGGAAGACTTGCGCCGCTCTGGATACAGCTGATGGAAGAATGGGTAAATTTACTGCAAACATGGCATAGATGACCGCCCCTCACCTTCCCAGGATTCAAAAGATTCAGAGGATCCACCGCCTCTTTGATGATTCGCATCAATTCAACCGTCCCTTCCCCTAGCTCATCAACCAAATACTCCTTCTTTCCGATACCTACTCCATGCTCTCCAGTGCCTACAAGTTTTCATGATTTTTGGCAAGTAGTGATTATAGATCAGGTACCCACAAGTCCCATCTAGTGCAATTGCACGATGCACAAGACGATGAACAGCATTGCTCACAGATTCAAGCTCTTCATCATTGCGAAACAAGATCAATGCATGAAAGTTCCCATCTCCTACATGGCCCACTATCGTACTCAACAAGCCACTATCCGCAAGATCTTTCTTCGTTTCCAGGACAAGTTGAGGCAGACGTGACACTGGTACACTGTTGAGGCAAAAAGGGAAGAATTCTCGATCAATAGTTTTAAAAAGGATGATGAATGGGTATTACCAAACGTCCGTTGTCCAACACCGGGTCCCGGGATGTGCTGCTAAGGTCGAAGGAAGGGCATACTTGCGGTTCTGCCACAGATCTTCTGCCTCATCATCAGTAGCTGCAAACTGGAATCGGGTGCTTCCGTGCTTCATGACGCTCGTCCGAACTGCCTCATATGTATTGTTGATTGAGATTGGATCACCCTGGATCTTGAAGAAAAGGGTATCTTTCGTGGGGTAGGAGTGATCCACAAGACCAGCGTTGTTGATAGCTCTCATCACTACGATGCACCCGTAAGCCTGCACCCAAGGCCAGAAGGATGTGTTCAGCTTACTATCGTCATCGAGAAGTTCGACGCACTCTGTCCAGCATTATCTCCTGTAACCAGAAGAAGCTTGCAAATATGGTGGCTTACGAATATGTGGGCCATAAGGGCTGCTCAAGACCTCTTGTACCGCACCGACGGCACGTTCGACGTCAGGAAATTGAGCCATAGCAACCCTAGTGGGTATCACGGGGGCGAGCCGTAGAGTTGCTACATGAGGAATGAATTAACATCGGAAGGGAAAGAAGGTAGCTAGTAGCACCTGACCTTCTGTCACAATACCCAACGTCCCTTCCGAACCAATGAACAGTTTAGTGAGGTCAAAGCCCGCTGCCGATTTTCTTGCCCTCCTGCGCGTCTTAATGATTTCGCCGTTTGGAAGAACAGCCGTCTGAAAGAGGAAGTCAGCGGGGCTGTTCAAAAACACTCCAAATAAGCATTGACAATGTTGAGAAACCACTCAGCTCTCGCTGTTCCATACCGCACCGCATTTGCTGTATTGAAAACTGAGTAAGAGACGCCGAAGGTCATACGAAGTTAAAAATTGCCTGACTCCCACTACACCCTGTACCTATCATGCCACCGATCGTCTTGAGTTGAAGTATGTCAGACCAAGGCAGGTTGCGCTAGCAATACAGAGCTTACAGCGCCTGGTCCCGGATCCAGCTTTCAGGGAAAATATGTCAATCCATTTTCTGCAGAGCAAGGTGAAGAATGTCTTACAGGAAAGAACAACGGAATCCCTTTGTCTTGGAGTGCTTGATTGATGTCTTCCCAACGGGCTCCGGATTGACATGTCAGGTCAGAATCGGCCACTGATTATATTAACTTTTGCTGTATGGACAAACAGTATTGCGTCTCGCCCACCGTTGACATCGAGAATTTGGTCCATGCCAGACATGTCTAAACAGATGCTACCCGATGGATGCTGGCAAGGATGTTTTCAGCCTTGGGTACAAAGAGAATGAGAAGGTGGGTACTCCAGACGTGTGGCCTTCAAGACTCGTAGCCCCACTATAAGCAATGATAGGCACCATGAATTTACGCGAGATCTTGACAATTTTGACCACATCCTCGGTCCGTTTTGGACGAACCTTAATGTCATAAACCAAGCGAATGCGCGTTGAGAATGAAGAGGGATATTACCACTACCGAGTGTGGAGATGCTGGGTGATATGAATTCTCAGAGAAACCATAAGTCCTTAAGGCGACTGGATCCGTAGTAACCGCATTTCCGCTCGGAAATGCTTCACGCAGCTCGCCTATGGCTAATTGTACTTCTCTCTGTGATGGGTGTGATTTTTGATCACTAGGCTGCTCTGGAGATATAATTTTTGGTTTGATATCCTTCCACCATATAGTTAATATTTGCAGGATAGGCATGTCTCCAGGCAACTAAGATACCCACAAACATGTATGATCCAGCAAACACGGTCAAACCCATGATACCAACGGCATAGAAAGTTGATTGCAGAGCGATCCGAGTTCGAAGAGAGCCTCGAAAATCATTGGACCATGGTGAGTAGCGGGTGAACGGTGGCGGACCAGTTGACGACTGAGAGTGGCCAGCAAATCCACGCCAAGTTGGCATGGAAGGCAACTGTGCGCAAGCTCGACTGCTAGAAGAGAACGAGCAGGCCTGACGGAATAACTTAGACTTGAACATTTCCCGTCAGTGTGAGCAGATAAGTATGGATCCCGGGCCGTATTGAATCGAATCCCTTATAAGGTAATTCTGTCCATCCACCGCGTTGGTCGCTCGTTGTACTACCTCGATTCTTGATAATGCCACAACAATACTTTGAAACGCTAGTAGAGGAGCGTCTCGCACTGTTGAAGTAAGCAATTGCTACAACGCTCGCCATACGTGTCGTAACATTGGTTTAGAGAAATAACAGAGCGCCGAAATGCATTGCTTCGTCAGATGTTCCATATGATACGGCAGGGAAGGACCGCTGGATCTGTGCTCACACTGGACGATGAAGATGGAGATCTACAGACTTTTTTGCAGAAATTTGAACTAAACAAAGAGAGGTATGCGTAATCCACTGCGTTTACCTATCTTCCAACTCGTCCACGCCACGCAGCACAGAATCCGGTAGCATCATTCTACTTGGAGAGGACGAAATACCTGCCTCTGAAGAATCTGCAGCTTCTTTCAAATCAACGTCCAAGGGAAAGCCTCCAATTGTCCGGCGTACGACGCGCAGTCGTTTTCGGCCACAGGAGTCTTCATCGTCCAAACCAGCTCAATCCTTACCTCGCAATACAACAATGGAGGCCTCAGAACCAGGGCAGGCCGCCGAGAAAACGCTATCTATTGGTCGACCTTTTTTGGGTGTCCCCCATTATCACGAAGATTCAGACGAAGGACCAGATGAACTCGACCTCCTAGGATCGCCTTCGACCTCTGTGCTTTCTGCGCAATTTTCTAAGGTCATACATGTCGCCGATTCTGAGTCGACGGTATCCGCACAAGAATCGTTGCGTGCATCACCCGAAGATGATGCGAGGCAATCTAGTGGCCAGGGCCATGGGGAAGAATCAGTGCAACATGGCCTTGACCTGGGAGCGGACGGGGATGAGAACGCGGAGGGACTCGGTGGGGACGGTCACCTGGCAGAGTCTGATTCTCCCATCATAATTGATGTGGATGCTGACGTGCCAACTTCGATGATGTCTAGTGGGCCAGCATCATGGTTATCACGCTCCACCGCGCTAACTAAGGGTGCTGGCCTTGTCATCGAGGAGAAACGAGATATGGTTTTTAAGGAAGCCCCAACACTAGTCAGCAGCGCCGACTCTTCCATACTTCCAGTAGGACGAGAGGAACTATCGATGTCCGACAGCAGGCATGGAGCAGGACCTGAAATCGAACATTCTACAGAATCGCCCGTCGAAGCTACCTCTACTGCAGACATTCTACGATTTTCTCGACGGTCGCCTGGGTCGCTTCGATCTGGGGTCGATCTTCCCCCAGATGTATCGCGGCGTGCACGACGTCCGGTCATTATCCTAGGTGCGGATTCCTCTGCAGCATCAGAACCAGGTTTCAATCTCGAGGGGACTTTGCCCGCTCCCTTGACACCACTTCAAACCCCGTCGCCTGTGCAACCTCGACATCAATTTCAGCGCGAATATACTCTTCCATCGCTCAGATCACTTCCTCTTGAGTATTCCCGGAAAGTGAAGTCCACAAAACTGCAACGAAAACGCGAGAAAGGACGGGAGAAGAATGAGGGAAGGAAAGACAAAGACGGCCTGAGGGATGACTGGTATCCTTGGGGGCTGAACAGATGGGCTGCCGTAGTCAGTGCAAATCCCGTATGGAAGAGAGTTTCGAGGGCTTCCAAATGCCTCAGTACACGAGAATGGGCTGTAGGTCCACGAACAATTGTCAGAATTTCTAATTAACACTCGATAGGTTGCCATGTCAGAAGTGCGCCTGCTTCGAGCACATGATCGTATAGAAGGATTAAAGCGAGAGGGCAGGTGGGGCTTCAGGCAACCTAAGAAACAAAGGGGGGTGGGAGGTCTAAACAAGACCCATTTTGACTACCTTATAGACGAAATGGTGAGTCTTAAGACTTTGACGTTAACACTTCTCTTATACATGACAGAAATGGATGCAAGTCGACTTTCGCGAAGAACGCAAATGGAAGATGGCCCTCGCATTTAATTTATCGACTGCTGTACTAGAGTGGCACGCTGCTGGAAACCTGGCAGAAAGGTTAGAGAAGGGGATCTGTATCGGCGGAAAACGGTCACGGTTCCAAGATGATGACTCTGAACAAGACGGCGACGTCGTTGGAGAGCAGTTCAAGTTGGGTACAGAGGAACTTCTCCATCCCGAGCAACCCAAGACATCACTGTTGCAAGTTGATTACGGTTCTGATGAGGACGAAGAAGATGACGAGTCTGTGGTGGACCAACAAATTGTTCTTGACACCCTAGACCCCGCAGTCTTGGTCGAGGATGCTCTTAATGCCGCACAGGAAGACAGAAGTTGGGCTGTCACACAGGACGCACGACCAAAAGAAGAAGATGTTGAAGAATCTATATTGAATGGTGATGGCAACGCCAATACCCTGATGGTGGACGAGCAGGACGCAATGAAAGTAGATGTGTCGGCTCTGGACATCCCCCAGCTAAAAGCGACATCAATTGACCCCATCCTTGCCTCCAACTCAGCCTCCAGGAACAGTGATGTAGAGCTCCCTACAGCACAAACCAAATCGTCATTAAAGACTAGCATTTACGCTCCGTTACGGGAAAGTATCGTCTATTCGAATGACGACAAACTTTTCCTTGATACGGATGATTTTCATAATCTTATGGATGACGCCCTCCTTCCTCCGTCTGATCTCTCGTCCATTTTCCCTGACCTCCAACCCTTCGGTCTATTCGATGTTTCAACGACCCTCGCACCCAGTACAAACGAAGGAAAGAAGCGGTCCGACAAGAGATCAGAACGCGATGACCCAACCAAGCGATCAGAGGATACTACGTACACAAAACTTTTCCCTGCTGGAGAATTTATGTACTCCAAGCCGACCCTGTTAGGGCCTCTCTATCCAGCAAAGTACTTCAAGCATAATCAATGGTCATCGGAGGAAAGCGCTGTGCTTCCCGATTCAGATAGCTCGGCCAGAATATCTGACAATGTGCCGAGCGGTGAGTGTTCTCCAACTATAGCCTCATGTCTTCCTGAATTTCTTTTTGCAGAATTGTTTGACAGCCGGTCCAGCAACTCCCCGGCATCTATCATGGCCTTGCAATTGCAAACTGCATTATTGAAGGAAAGAGATCCACGCAAGCGGGGTGCTGACCACCTTTGGAGTACAAGTGATGATATCCTTCTGAAGTCCTTAATTGACAAGTACCCTAATAATTGGGCACTAATATCGGAATGCTTCAACGCGTCTCGCCTCACCATCTCGATCGACAAGCGAACACCTCGTGATTGTTTGGAGCGCTGGAAAGAGAAATGGGGCTCTGAGATACGACACCGGCCTGCAGACAGTCCTATGGTAACAGAAGATGCCCCGACTGCTTCGGGTCAGATGACCACTCGCGGTGTCAAGCGATTGGCGAGTGCTAGTGTTTCTACACCCAGTGTAATAGGTGTGGTTTCGGGCAGTGAGCCAAGGAAGCGACGGCGTCATATGTTAGTTCAGGAGTCAATTCGAAAGGCAACAAAAAAGCGGGCAGAGTCAGCACAGAAAGTAATCGGTGAGCAAAGTTTTGTTTGCTGAGTTGAAATCCAATGACAAGTTGATAGCTAATCCGCGCAAGTCTTCGGCTGTGCACGAGACACATGCTCAATACAATAAAATGCCCAAACACACTCCTGCCGAACTCAGCCGTATGAAAGCGGAGAAAGAAGGCCGTGATTTGCAAGACCTTCAGATGGCACGAAGACGTCAGGAAGAACTCAGTCGCCAAGCTCATCGCCTGAATGTGCCAGTTAGTTCTTGATCGTTCATAGATTAATCAACGAGAATCATCCTTATATCTAGGAACAGCAACAGGTAGCTCAGCAACAGTTAGGTATGACCACAGCCCAGCGAACCAACGGGGGCATTGCACAGGCCCAGGGAGTGCCTCAGATCAGGAACCAAGTCAATATTTCACAGCAACAACGGACCGGGACGCCTTTGATAGGTAATGCGCGGCTGTCACCTCAACAATTTCTACAGGCACAACAACAAGCTCAGCAGCTACGTGCCGCCCAACAGGCTCAGCAGACGCAAACTCAAGCTCAAAATAGCGTGAGCGGTAATGGACCTACAAATACAAATAACGCTCATCTGTCCACACCTCGAGATATCGCATCGTCTCCAGCACATGTTTCACCCCCTCATGGACCAGGTTTAATGTCGAACGCTATGAATTCGCCTCGGCCACCCTCCGCCCAAGCTCATCCTCTGCTTCAAGGACCCGGAAATAATGCTTCCCGTCCCATAGGGAGCTACTATTCTCTGGCGGGTATGCCAGAACAGTTGCAGAATGCATTGCGCCTGCAGATGCAGGTGAGTTCCTTTGTCGGCGGACATGACTGTCGGACAGCTCACAGGAACATAGCTACAGCAACAAACACCACAAACACCTCCAGATTTGGGTCGTAGTTAGGCTGTACTGTTATACTTAGAAGCTTTTTGTTGATTACATAACGCAAAGTCTCAACCGTTTCTGATCTTCAGCTTCCTCTCGTTTTTCTCAGTTTCCCCACAGTCGTGTTGTGCGTATTCTTTACACGTTCGGTCATCACAATCCGTCTTTTTGTCAGTTTTCTCTGATCTTCCACCTTCATGTCTGTCAATGAACAGCGCAACACTGATTATGATCCTCTGCCGTTGACAAACGACGAGTCATTTGGACACGGTCTCTACAATGCTCCGCCCTCCCCAGACCCCCATATATCTGCATTCCATACCCCTCGATCCGACCTCAACGACCTCGCCTCCGACTCAATATCCATCCCTCCAGGTGCTGCACAACCACGCTTTCTAGGCGCCGCTCTATATGACGACCCGGGTGCTCCTCGTATTCGTGATTCCTATGCTTCATCACAAAACACATTACAATCCAGAGGCAGTGCATCAGAGTATACCGGGTCTGTCTATGCGCTCAACGACAGTCTGGGCGCCACACCCCTCACACACGGACCTTACACCAGTACTTATCATGATGACCCCCAAGATAATTTTGTTGGCGATCATGGTGACCATCCCATGTCGCCTATGGGGCCGCATAGGTTCTTGGAGGAGAAGCAGGCTGCTTACGCTGCCCCACGCACCAAGTCAAAACGCAGAATCATCATCTTGGCCTCGATCGCTGCTCTCATTCTACTACTACTGGCCGTGCTCATCCCTATCTATTTTGCTGTAATCCGGCCAAACAGCAACAATACCTCGGCCGACACGTCTTCTGATCCTGCTCATCCTACTACGACAAGCACTAACGGTGGACCCTCCGTTGCTGCCGTCGTGACAGGTGGTGACGGCTCTATGGTTACTACTGACGATGGCAGTACGTTCACCTACCATAATGCTTTTGGCGGTTATTGGTACTGGGATGAAAATGACCCCTTCAACAACGGGGCAAGGGCTCAATCATGGACCCCTGCATTAAATGGGACTTTTCAATATGGCACTGATAAAATTAGGGGGTTGGTATTGTTCTTTCGTTCTCTTCCTGTCAATCTTAACTCGTGCATTCCTGTATAGGGTCAATCTTGGTGGCTGGCTGAACACCGAGCCTGTGAGCATCTTCTACATGTCCCTTTCAACGTCTGACTTTTCCTTATTCCGTAGTTCATGAAAGTGTTTCATTCACCAAGGGCAAAGATCATACTAATGCTATCCCGTTAAACAGTGTTCCCGCTCTTTATGAACGTTATATAAACAATTCCCAGCCCGCTGTTGATGAATGGACATTGAGTCTAGCGATGGCTGCCGATACTGGTAACGGAGGCCTGAATCAACTGGAAGATCACTACAAGACCTTCATCGTGTGTCTTAACTGCACTACTATCAGTCATTGGCTAAAACTATTGGATAGACTGAGCAAGATTTTGCGGAGATCGCCGGCGCTGGTTTGAATTATGTCCGAATTCCTATCGGTTACTGGGCAATCGAGACTCGTGAAGGTGAACCTTTCCTCGCAAAAACTTCGTGGACGTGAGTTTTCCCCTTATACTCGGGATGTCCTCTCATGTCCTCGACGATGACCAGGTATTTTTTGAAGGCTATCAAATGGGCACGCAAATACGGCCTTCGCATAAATCTCGACCTACACGCTGTCCCTGGAAGCCAGAACGGATGGAATCACTCTGGACGGTTGGGAACCATCAATTTTTTGAATGGTCCAATGGGTTTCGCAAACGGTCAACGTACTCTTGATTACATCCGTATCCTCGCGGAATTTATTTCGCAGCCGCAATATCAAGATGTAGTGACCATGTTCGGAATTCTGAATGAGCCACAGGCACCCGTTTTCGGTCAAGACGCATTATCCCGGTTGTGAGTTAACACCTTGTGAGGCCTTGTGTCCATATCTGATATCCGTATCCCAAGCTATCTGGAAGCATACAATATCGTGCGCAACGCGGGTGGAGTTGGAGAAGGCCATGGTCCTTTCATTTCTTTACATGACGGTTTCGAAAGCCGAAGCTCTTGGGTCAATGTTTTCCCGAATGCTGATCGCTTAGCCCTTGACACCCATCCATATCTCTGTTTTGGAACCCAGTCTGCTGCTGCGATGTCTACGTATGCCCAGACACCTTGCACGTCCTGGGGTGCTGGCGTCAACACTTCTATGGGCGCCTTCGGCTTAACTAATGCCGGGGAATTCAGTAATGCAGTTACGGATTGCGGACTGTGGGTGAATGGTGTAAACCAGGGCGTCCGGTATGATGGTACCTACACAGTAGGCACTTGGCCCACGGTAGGAAGCTGTGACTCGTGGACAGATTGGCAGAATTATGATACCAGCATGAAAAATGGCATCAAGAACTTCGCGTTGGCTAGCATGGATGCGCTTCAGGTATGCTGTATATCTTGTGTTGTTTTATCATGTAGAGACTTAAGCCCTGGTTCATAGGATTACTTCTTCTGGACGTGGAAAATTGGTAACTCAAGTGTAACGGGTAAAGTGGAATCACCAGCTTGGTCATATCAACTTGGCCTCGAGAACGGATGGATGCCCCAGGACCCCCGAGATGCCACAAATGTCTGCGGAAACTCAAATCCGTGGAATCCGCCGCTTTTAGCTTGGCAAACAGGTGGCACAGGTGCTGGAAATATCCCTGCCACTGCTAGCGCTGCCATCGCATGGCCTCCGCCCACTATAAGCAGTGGCGGCGCAATTTCTGCGCTGCCATCGTATACACCCACTGGCCCGCTGACGACACTCCCAGTACCGACATTCACTAGTTCCCCGACAAGTTCCGCCACTATCTATGCAGGTAGTGGATGGGCAAATAGTGCGGACACTGCTGGAATGATGGTCCAGATCCCGTCCTGCAGTTACCTTGATCCGTGGATAGGGCCAACAGCGGCTCCACCCTCCCCTTTATGTAGTGGTGCACCCTAGGTCACTTCCGCATAGCGCTCGGTAGCGCATCTCTGCTTTTTCATTTTTCGTGATTCATCTTATGTGATTTGGCTTGCTGCGTGGACTTCAGGACTAATTTAGCACCATACATTCTTTGACAACCTCACAATATATATAATATACCTACAGATGCATAATGCAGGCATTGATTAGCTAGGGCTGTTATTGACGGGGATTATTCGCGGACATTAGATCAATGTTCTCCAGATGTAGTAGCATAGCGATCCTCAAGATCTTCTTGCCCTCCGTGCCCTCCTTCGAAGTCTCGCTCTTTGATTGGGAGTGGGTTGGAGTCATCTTTCAATTTAGTCTTCATTTGATCTCGAAGGGCAGCAAGCTGAGCCTGTTCCTAAATTACACTTGTCAGAGGTACAGCCCAAGTAGCACTTGCTGCGGTACCTTCTTATGTGCGTACCGTGCCTCTTCCGATTGTTCTTTAGCTTTCCAAGTATTGTCCTAGTAAGATCGCATAAGGGAGTACTGAGTACTGAGTGCTCAGAATCATGAATCCGAACCTGTGCTGTGGACGACATGGTGGTTGGAATCGAAACCTGAAAGAGAAGTGACGTAATTAGATGTAATGTCACGTGATAAACGCGAACTCATCACACAAGTTGTCACGCTCGCGTTGACGAAACCTTAACGATGTCTTGCAAGGTCAAACGGACATACAAATCGCGTCAAAACAGAAATCCTATTGCCATTCAGAGCAGGAAGAGACCCCTTGAGGAGGACAACTCCCCCCTCTCTCTCACCACCAACCTACCTCCACAAAAACGGACAAAGACCTCAGAGAAGCCCAATTTACCCGCATGCGCGGACAAGAAGCCAAAAACTCTTACCCAGTTGCATTTCTGCATCGACCAAACCATCCTGCGAACGTGCTCCCGCTGTGGCTTGACATATACCAAAGGTGCCCCCGATGACGAAGCTCTTCATCGAGCGCATTGCGCCAGAGTCCAAAAGGGAATGGAATGGGGCAGGGAAGAGGAGAAAGAGATGTTAAAGTACGATGTAATGGAGGTACATCGAGGTGCTAAATTGAAGGACGGAAGAAAGGGGAGAATCATCTGTTTTCGCGCAGATGTTGGTGGTAAAATCGGGTCCAAGGTCCGTCACGCTCAACAATGTAAGAAGTAGACTTAAGCATAGCCTCTAGCTGAACATTCTGCTGGACACTGTCAACCTGGCCTTGTCCTCGCCACCTCTTACGTCTTCCACCCTTCGTGTATCCAAGGCTTACCTATTCCTTCTATCCCCAATAAATAACTCCGCCCGCGAGAAAATAGCGGGCTGCCTCATAGCCCAGCGAATATCAACAGCAATGGCCATTGCTTCACCCGAAGAAAGCAAACTCGCACACCCACACCCTGGCACGACACCAGCTCTGATGCCCGTGGACGCAAACGCAGGTCTGTTCTGCCATCCAACGCCACTTCCTACACCCCTGGGAATACCACGCATCTTCGTGTCTTCAGCCCATCGTCGACAAGGAATCGCGAGTAAACTGCTTTCTGCTGCGGCCGAGACCTTCATCCACGGATGCCCGTTAGATCCACGCAAAGGCCATGTGGCATGCACACAGCCAACGGGGGACGGCAGCGCTTTCATGCAGCATTGGGGAGGTGGTGACGTGCGGATTTATGAGGAATAAGCTGCTCCACTACATACGAGCACAGTGGTGTGGTGTTTGGGTGACATCATGATATTAGCCATCTAACCAGGTGTTAGAGGAAGTCTTCGTCGGAGAGCCAGGTGACGGCGAAGGGACGACCAAGTGAGATCATAACACAGGCCAAAACAAAACATAAGACGATTATTAGAAAGAAATCTCGAGCTGTAGAATACTAACATCTGAGCTTTTGCAAATGCAGGGAGTCGTGGAAGCTCACAAATAGGAATGTGCCTGCCAAGGGCATTATCGTTCGGTTCCGTCATCATAAGTTGGCTTACAAGGTGACGAAATGGTGGAAGGTAAACTTGAACGTTGAGCCTTGAAGTACTGCCAACGATAGTAATGTTCCAAAGGAGTTGCGGAGTCCCGCTCGGGAGCCACTTGAGCTTGGCAGTTGCATGCAGCATAGCCTTCAAAAACCTGCGGAACGGATCCCTTGTTTTTTCAAGGCGTGGACTTGCAGCAAGCAACTGGCGACCATGTGTTGACCGCAAGGACCGAAGAAGGATGCCATTGACGTATAAATGAGTGTACATCCTCCCTCCAAAAAGAAACGAAATATATGTATGAGACTGGGCTTGTAATTATACAAGAATGTTCTGTGCGATACAGAATGACTACGCGTGTCATCATGCTATTTTCTGTGTATCTCTGGATTAGACTGGGAAAAAGGTTTTTTGTGCCGTGCTGCAAGCCTGCAACTGCGAGCTGCGAAAGCTGCAGTGTAACTACTGTGATTAATTGATTATTGATCACATCAGTCCCTTGAGCCGAGCTTCGTGCTTGATGCAAGGCATACCTTTTCTAGTTACAACATTTTGCCCACCTCACCATCATACATCATCCTTTGGTATCGTTCTTAGTACGAAGATCTTACATAGCAAAGTACAATTTCGTCTCCATTTCCTTTGCCGCACAGCGTAAAACTATAAGGGGGCTGGATCGTATAATTCCTTGGAGAGCTGGTGCAACCTATACTGTCGCTTCATAGGGATCTTCACACAGTGTCGAAAGAAACATCTTCAGATCTTTCTGCTCAATCTCCAAAACGCTAGCATCGAAAGACGAGTGACGAGTCACCGTATTGCATGTCTCTTTCGCATGAAGAAAGGCAAGCCCAAATTCACTGCGGTGATATGAATTAGTTCAAGAATGATCTAACTCTGGCTCGGATAACCCTTACTTTCTTCGCACATCACCAAAGTCTAAGGCAGCTGTGACGCCAACAACCATGTACGTGTTCACACTCTCCTTGAGACACGCGACGACGAAGGGTAGACTCTTGCGTCTACTCTCGGTGCTGACGTGTTGTCCTGATATATGATCTCTCAAGGCATCCACGAGCCAAAGAGCCAGCCGTGAAAGCACGCCGGGATGCGCAAAAAGCGCGAGGTCGGGTCCTTGAGACAGGACGACGACGCGGTGGTTCTTCATCGTCCGAATATCTTGTTTGTCTATGATGGAGGTCCCTTGGCGGATGATTGCTCGATGTAGAGACATAGAGAGCTTGAGAGCATCACGCAAAGGGTTGATGCTGTTGAAACATCACTTGCTGAGCAACTTTGAAGGCACTACTTGTAGGAACTTACTCGTCGAGCGCGTCATAGGCCGTCCAGAAGTTTTTTACCCACCATGACTCCTCTGTCTTCGATCCGTCTCCAGCCATTGCTTCAACAGTATTCTCTGCCACCATACCATTTGTTTCACTTGTAGAAAGTACAGGCTCCTTCCGGCTGCTGTCTCGTCTTTTGTTCGTGACTACTCGAGCCGAATTCAGCTCCCAAGTCCGGCTGCTACCAAACCACTCTCCACCGTTTCGGGCACCTTCAATCTCTACTTCCATCTTGACGCCATCTGCAACATCCAGCAGAGCGCTGATCCCTTCCACCGCATCAGCAGCGGAAAGAGGCTGCGACCGGTAGCCATAGCAGCGCATGAAAGACGGGTATGACAGCTCTACAAGACCATATTCTGGTGCAATGTCGTTAAGCTTCCCTAACAGATCTTTTTTAAGATCCATGTCCATATGGGGGTAGGGCTGTTGCGTTTGAGGAATGGAAAAACTGCAAGTGATGCTAAGCAAAGGGTACAAAGATTCGAAATAGAACGAATTTCACCCCATCTTGGCAAGTAAGCCTGTCAGTCTTTTTCGGCCTCTTTCTTTCCAGATGCCCAATTTACTGGCAACGTAGCTAGAATGATACATAGCGTCATAAAGCGTCCAATGTCGGAATAACATGAACCTCAATTCGTCAGTGGTACGCACGCTCGTATCGTCTGGGTTGAGAGATATCAACGAGCCGTTTCCGTCGTTGGGCGGTGGAGGGTTAAGACGAAAAACTTCGTCATAATATACAGAATGGTAAGCTTCGTATTCTTCGCGAGATATACGGGAAGTGTGATATTGATATGTAAGGCCCAAAATTGCAAACCTGAACGTCTTTCATGAACTGGCTCTAAACGGAAGGGACGAATTCGCGTACCACAATAGGTCATTGTCCACACGCTCGAGAACAGTGGCCAGAATATATATAGTGCCCGCTGCACTTTGTCTATGATACGTACCACCCTCATAATGTTTTGCGATTCGAGCAAGATGGCGGTCGCGTTCGTTCCGTGACATTCTATGTGGCTGCTGAATGCGGCGAGATAAGAACTAGAAAGAACGAGAAGGAGGGGAAGGACATACATTTGGATCAATCCGCCGTCGTTTGGGGGGGTTACCATCATCGTTGCTTGTCGGTCGACGCTTATCCGAGGCGCTGCTATGCTCATACTCGTCCTCGTCGCCAACACCATCATCAAGATTATTTGTCCCAATATCATCTTCCTCAGACTCCGATTCAGACCCATCATGATCCGAGCCTAGTTGAGGCTCTGACTGGCCACTCAATGAGCAAAGTCGAATGCTATTTTATTCGATAAACTTCACACCTGAAGGGCTTCCCAGGCTCTCCGTTCTTCTTGTAGCTTATCGGCTTCCCCGTCGTCCCATATGATGAACCTTTCACTAATGTCACCTCCCAAGAACAGAGTCGACAAATTTTGCGGCCGCATGGAATCGATGACATGTAAAGTCAGGTCGGGGTTAAGATCTCCAAACCACTCTGAAGACGAAGTAAGCTCCAGGATCGAGCCCATGTTAAGAAGGATGAGTGTGTGTAGCTGTCGAAGAATGATCAACAAGAACATGTAGATACAGCTGTACCAGCACAACCTCAGTGTAGCCTATGAGATCATCTCTGATTCTCTCCAGTTCGTCGAACCCTGATACAGGTCTGATGCGATGTATAATATCGTCCTGGTTGAATAGATCGCTGAGCATGCGGGCGGCACACACGGCATCGGTGTCTGGGGCTACGAGAACAAGGACAGAGGATGCAGAGGTTCGTGGGAAAGACCTGAATGCCGCAAGAATTTTTGCATAAGTCTCTGCATAAGATGGCTGTCCTGGCTCAGCAAGGTGTGGGGGAGGAAGATATACCATTGCTGTGTATTATGTAAGCTACTACAATGTACTACACCTCACTCCCAGTGTGTAAAACCAAACAACCCGCCGCTGCCGCACCATCTTGAGCTAGTAATCAAACAGATCAAATTTCATCCTTACCTTCCAGCCCCAGAATGACGCGAGAAATAATCAAAGTCAATATTGACTATGCGTAAACGTTATCTTTGCGGCAGTGCTCGAGGAGAAAGTACATACCAGCCAAAGCAAGGGCGAGCTGTAATCGACCGTTAGTATTCTTCATCACATATAGCACTAGCTAGTGAGCGTCGTACAGCGCGTTCGTCATCACGATTTAACCGAGATTTCATGGCATCCGACTCCCTAGGGCCAAAACGAACGGAATATTGCCCTAGCAGTTGACCCATCAGATAGATGTAGATACGGAGCTTCTAGGAGAGGAACCTGTATCCGTAAAGATCTGCGAAGTCTGAATGAATGGGACAGACGAAACTGTGGGGAACATATGTACCTCTCGGCCGAACCCGCGGAAGGCTCGACTGACATGTCCTATTTCCTCTCCGTGGGCACCAAGTAAGTGAAAGTCCCATGCTAAAAATCCAGAATCCACTTTCGCAAATTGGGAAAAAACGGAGGTGTCTGGTTCTGGCTGCGGTTCTGAAGATGTCGAAACGATGCGTTCGTGATCTTGCCTGCTACAAATCAGTTGACTCGCTTGCATTTTATATAGGAGATCTAACGAACCTAATGAAAAGGTCGTAACGCCGTCGCCACGGATGCCACACTTGTTGGACTTCTGCAAATGTGTCAAGGATGGGCTCTCCCTCACGCGTGTACCCCGCGCCACGCTGAAGACGCTGAACGTACATCCTAGAATTTATCCAGGCAAAAGGTCTACGAATCTGGGATATGAAAGATGAGTCTGGGGTATGGAAGGATGAGGTTGTGATACATGCCCACATGATGGGTGACCCTTCCACATCCATGATGACGGCTCTGAATGGTCGATGTGTCGCAAAAGCCTGTCGAGCTAGTACAGCAAAGAAACCTTTCGGTTCCTCGGCTATATAACCGAGAGGCTCCCCAGATTCATTGCCTGCATATTAAGATTGTATTTACAAGGCATGACCCGTGAGCTGGTTGACACGAACCGATGGAGTATCGGTTAGACTGCTCGAAACCCACGAATATATTAAGCATTTCAATCTGTCTTGCATCAAATAGTAAGTATCGTCGGGGCGTTACGCGAAAGTACATACCTTTCAATGATGAGTGTGTCATTTTGAAGAAGCCTCCTCAAACTTTCGGAAGCATTGCTAGCTGGAGGACGTCCACTCGTGTGCCACAATTGAGACGTATCTCCCGATGGTATTTGTTCACCTGGGATGGTATCGGGACGACGAGGCAATGACGGTATTCTTGAACTACGCGCTCGTGAAACGGCTGTACCACGAGTTGGGAACCGGGAAAGAGCATATGTTCGACAGCGAGATGGGGCGAAAGGGAGATATGCCCTGTGTATATGAGAGTGGAACATAGAAAAGTTCTTGTTTACTCGGGGATGATCGGCTGTAGTTCGTGTACGTTGCGTTCACCACCGAATGCACCGACATTCAAAAGTCTTCAGATGCCTCCCACAGACGAGGTCGGCGGCAACTGCTGCTAGGACAAAGGTGACTATTCATGTAAACCACGTATTCCGACCCCTCACCTCCGTTCTAGCCTCCCGCCACCCCTTCCGACCCTGCCCTCTCAAAATCTGCAGTCCAGTTAGGCAAATGGACCCATCCCGCAGCCCAGTCCTCTGCACAGAAATCTGAGGTTAATAGGTCTAGCCTAAATTCCACCCGATGGCAATCCTTGTCGGATGACCTTCCGACATCACTAGGAGGATCTCGTCCTAACAAATGGGCAGCACCACAACCTAAGCCCCCTTTACCTCGCCCCAGTCCTTCATCCTCGGCTCTCAACAAATGGGCTCGTACCGTACCCCCGAAAACCCGTTCCGGTGCTCATGAACGACATCCACCGCCTTCCCCACAAGCCAAATCTTCATCATCACCCGATATACGAACTGACCCTCGGCTGCAGCGTGATGTTGCGCCCCATCAAGACTTTGGAGTAGTACATAGACAACCGCTCAAATATGCACTCCCCAGCCGCTCGAACCAGTACCAGCGTTCTATGGAACAAGCTTCTAGCTCTCAGTCACTGCGTGACTCTGGCGCGGGTAAGCAAGTTGATCGAAGAGCTGAGGGTGCTGCGAGCAAGATGCATTATGTGGCGGAGCCTGCCAGTTTTGAATGGACAGAGGGCAGCGATGTTCGCAGTGGACGTCCTCACCGATTAACTCATAAAGACCGAGGCTCCCTTTTATTCCAGATGGGTCGTGACGCCGCCGTTCCTCGGCACATGAAGCCTGGAGCGGCTCAAAAGCAAATCAAGGCAAAAAAGAAAACCGTAGTCGAAAAACGAATTTCTCCGGATGTATATATCCCAACTACTGTATCTGTTGGTTCGCTCGCTAGGCTGCTCGGGGTCCGGCTTGGTAGGGCCACGGTCCCTTGGTCTATCACTTCACTAACTCTCCGATATCAGAACAACTACAAGATCGAATGAGGCAGGCCGGGATGGCGGAAGAAGCAAAATATGATCATGGTATGTACTCTTCAAACAATTGGCGATTGATTTCTGTGTCCATTTATATATGCTTCCTAGTCTTGACCTCAGACTATGCTGTTCTTTTGGTGGAGGAATTTGGCCGGAACCCGATAGTCAATGATGAAGCTGCGTTTGACATATATCCACCGTTCGTTAGCTCCTCTTTTTTTCGATACCATCGCATCCTCACCAAGGCGTCTTGCAGTCCTCCACATCCTGATCCCTCTTCGCTTATGTCTCGGCCCCCAATAGTGACAATCATGGGCCATGTCGATCATGGGAAAACAACCCTTCTTGATAGCCTGCGTTCCGCTTCTGTCGCAAAAGGAGAGGCTGGAGGCATCACACAGCACATTGGAGCTTTTTCTGTTCCAGTCCCTGGTGCCAATACCAAGACAGATGGCTCGCATTCAATCACCTTCCTGGATACTCCGGGGCATGCTGCTTTCTCAGCGATGCGGGCCCGTGGCGCCAGTGTCACTGATGTTGTGGTGCTCGTCGTTGCAGCGGACGACGGTATCATGCCGCAGACCAAGGAAGTTATTGAACTCATTAAAAAAGACGGAGGTAAACTCGGCGTTGTTGTCGCCATCAATAAAGTCGACAAGCCTGGCGTTGACACGGTAAGTTATATGCACCTATGGTATCATACGATATAATGATGAACTTCGCAGGATGCTGTTCATAAGGCATTACTGGCAGAAAACATACACCTGGAGGTCTTTGGTGGCGATATCCCTTCTGTTGAGGTCTCTGGGTTGACAGGACATGGGCTGCCGGATCTGGTAGAAACGCTGTCTGCCATATCTGAGGTTCACGATCTGCGTGCCGAGAGAGAAGGCCCCATTCAGGGCTATGTATTAGAATCCAAGGTGCACAAAGGATTGGGGTAAGCATTACCAACGCCTGAAAAAATGACGTCTCATAATCTACGAATACCAGCCCTGTCGCGACGGTGCTGGTTCTACGTGGACGCCTGGATACTGGGGCACATCTCATTAGTGGCACAAGCCACGCGAAAGTTAGGGTGATGAGTGATTCGACCAGCGCAACAGTGAAAACAGCACTTCCGGGCATGGCTGTTACTGTCTCTGGTTGGAAGACACTCCCGAAGGCAGGTGACGAAGTGCTACAGGGTAAAGAAGCTGAGATTAAGAAGGCGATCACCAATCGTCTCCGAAAGGCAGAGATCGAGTCCTCTCTAGCTGACGTCGAGGCCATAAATTCGAGTCGACAACAGGAACGGGAGCGACGTACATTGGAGCTCGAGAATGGCGAGTGTGATCAAAGCCTTATCCCAGCAGAGGATGCAGGGCCCAGCGAACTACGCTTGATCATCAAAGCTGACGTCAGTGGAAGTGCGGAGGCAGTTGTCGGAGCACTCCAGGGCATCGGCAACAAAGAAGCCATTACTCGAATCATATCATCCGGCGTGGGGGATATCTCAGAGTCAGATGTCATGATGGCCAAGGCAGTCGGAGGTAGAATCTCATTCGTAATGTTTAGGATAGCACGCTAACTTAGTGCTATGCAGGTACAATTGTCGGTTTCTCGGTTTCAGCCTCGCGGTCGATCCAGAATCTGGCTGCCCAAAATGAAGTTCCGATATGTTTATCGGACATCATATACAGGCTCATGGATGACATCAAGGGCCGCGTAGTTGCGCTCCTCCCAGTTGTTGTTGAAACGAGAGTTACTGGCGAAGCTACTGTTCTTCAGTTGTTTGACATCCACCTCAAAGCCAAGCAGATTAGAAAGGTTGCGGGATGTCGTGTTGTGAACGGCATTGTAGACAAAAGCAAATTAGCAAGAGTGATCAGAAACGGCGACACAATACATGAAGGTACATTGTTTGAAGTTCAAGTTATTATGTTTTCTGATGTGTCCTTTCGTAGGAATCTTGGACACAATGCGACATTTGAAGAAGGATGTCACTGAACTGCGCAAAGGATCAGAGTGTGGGCTCACTTTTGCCAACTTTGCAGATCTGCGCGAGGGAGATGTCATCCAGATGTATGAAAAGTTGGAAAAGCCAGGGGTGTTATAGACATAAAAGCATGCTTGTTCCTCCGACTCGACTTTCCTACTCTAATTTCAAGTTAATTCATGCTCGTGATTTGTTTGTCTCATCGAGGACTAGATCTTTTGCGCCAATAGTGCCCGTTCTACCGCCTACCCCAAAAGTCAAGTTGATATTACCAAGATCTTGAGAAGTGTTTTCAAGAACATTCCAGCTTCGGGTGTCTCGCTTCTGCAGATGTAAGTCGACCTACGATGGCATATGATTAGTTTGGATCAGAAAGATGTCCATCCGTGCATTGACCTTTGTGGCAAAAAACTGTGCGGTTGATTCCATTGGATTGATAGGTCCAAACAAGTTCAAAGCACGGGAGAATCTTTTCGACCCAGGTAGGTAAAGGTCGATGCTTATCTGCACATTAGCGTTGGGGTTGGTGGATGTTCAGTTTCACAGATGAGATTAGCCTATAATACCTCGGACTCGTCGAACTTGATCACGCTGCGCTCTTTGTCAGCCTGCTTTGCAAAGACAGAGACATGAACTTTGTCCAGCGTCTGATAATGATCCACGCGACAGTTCACGAATTCCTCAGCCTGCAAAGATGAGCTGCTCAGATGGATCTGAGGCTTGGCATCGATGACTCACGGCTGGTTCCTTGATTATGGGGGAGAAGACGTGGCGCCCAGATTTACAGCCCGGTATTTTCAGAAATTCATCGAATTCCAACACCCGACGTTTGCAGCAAAGATATCCCTGAAGAAGAATCTGGTCACCTTGCCCCAGTTTCACATGATCAGGCGTACCTTGCTACCCTCATGGAACATTGGCTACATATACATAAGAGGAAAGGAACAAAAACATAGCAACGAAAAAGTACTCTCACCAATCCTGGGTGATACGTGCATATCGCATTTTCGCCATCGCTTTGCCTATTAATCGCATCGCTCACAAACGAAATATTACATCCATTCCGTCGGCATGGTGTACCCAGCTTCACCGCAACGCTTGTGTCATCCTCCTCTTCGATAATCGCTGCAGGTAAAGGCTTGGAAGTGGAGATGGAAATTGTATGCTGCGCAGCCGATGCATAGACTTCCTTCCCAGATGCTGAGAACTCCGTCAAATTTACCATAGGCGATGGTTTTGGCGGGCCCATTCTTGGGGCTTCAGCAGTGTGAGATTCTGACTCTGTAC